>BSBM01001157.1:0-150000 GCA_027924585.1 Larix kaempferi | reverse complement strand
GTCATATTGAATAGTTCATGACATTTTTTCCATGCTATCCTCTTCATTATACATTTATCATATTGTTTATTTAATATTGTTCCTTTGAGCTTGACTACTTGCCTCTACCTCATTGAATTCTCCTTCCTTGCGGGAATTTGCAACCTCCTCTTTGTGTAATTAGTAAAATTATTCTCTTTATCTTGTTTGATGTAGAAAAAATATCAAACCATTCCCAAGACATCCTTAGGCATCTCTATGTAGGGTGTTATTACCAATTTTTTTATGAATTCATGGCTGGGAAAGACACTAGTTTCTCCATTCTACACTTGAACAACCATCATATATATTGATCAGAATTGTAAGGGATACTTATGTTTATCTGAAGACTTAGATGGGAAATGAATTTAGAGTGATAACCAAGCACCATGTTGTGTCTGGCCTCATAGGTAATGCAACTTATTACGTGTAATGTCATCTCATCCTAGGGTGTTGGAAAGGAAGAATATTTTAGTCCTCTTCTTGTGACTTCCACTACGTTTTTGAACACAAAGGAGATAGTGCTAGTCCTATAACTGTAATATCTGTGATCTGCATCACAGTTGGAAAGTCACTGAAGTCGATACAATTTCAACAAGTTTCAACTTGACATGACTTCGACAAGTTCTGATTTCGACACAACTCCGATGAGTCTCGACTTCAACATACTACGACACATTTTGCACCTTCGACATGTTTAGAAACCTCACAATTCATGACATCTACGTGCAATGAACGACTGTCGAACTTCTACAGACTGTCTCTCTGTCTTCCAGTCGACTGTAATGGTTGAACTATTGAACCGTTCTAACTACTTCTTTGTAACTGAACGTGATGGGAAGGAACCCAAGTGTCTCATAATTCTATATAAGCACGTATAATACTATAACATACATCGAAATCTATCTGTTTATAAGTAATAGAAGACAATTTGCATTCCTACATATTTTCTACGCATATTGTGTTTATCTGTGTAGTGTAATCTTGCTTTGCTCATTCTCTTTATTAAGCTTCTACCATAACAGAGCTGACTCATTCAATCGAACTGTTGTCCCCCTTGTGCTTCCTAGACATGACCCAGATCATTGGTATCAGAGCACTCAGTTTTGTTCGTGCTTAAGTTCTGCGTATACACTTCTCTTGAAGTTACCTGACTTATGCCGGTACAAACTCTTTCGCAATCTCAACAATCCAAGCAAACGCTACCTCCAGAAATGACTGAAGAAACAAACGATAGACATGCAGCCAATGAGACATCACAGCTTATTGAGCAAGCTCTGGCTTAGCAATGGACTGAAATGTTCACCCAGTTCAATGATATTCTCATGCGATTCACTTTGACATCCGGAGGATCTTTGACGAGAACTCACTCCGATAAAATCATCCCCTTCAAAGTGAAAATGAATTTGGACATACCAAATCTTGAAGGTAAGATTGACGTGGAATCCGTCGACAATTGGGTGCAACAATTGGAATCCCATTACGCTGTAAATCAACTCTCCAAAGTTGAAAAATTCACCATTGCATCCTTAAAGATGTCAACATATGTGCACTACTGGTGGGAAAACCTATTGATAAGGATGGAGAAAAGTGGAGACCCCATCGACACATGGGATAAATTCATCGAACACATCCGAAAGGAATTTTACCTGCCCAAATACCTTGAGCAGTAGTATAAGAAAAGGAAGCAGCTAAGGCAATGGAAGTCCAATCGTCCTAGTTCCGAAGGAAGATGGGACTTGGTGCATGCGCATCGACTACAAAGATCTCAACAAAATTTCGGTGAAGAATCGGTACCCTTTTCCATAGATAGATGAGCTCATTGACTGTCTGAAAGGTGCTAAATTCTTTACTAAGCTCGACCTCAAATTGGGATACCATCAAATTCCAATCGAGCCCTCAGATGTGTGGAAAAGTGCATTCAAGACCAAGGAAGGATTGTTCGAATGGTTAGTCATTCCTTTCGACTTAACCAACGCACTTGTGACCTTCATGCGACATATGGATAACATTCTTCAACCTTTCATCGGAAAATGGTGTTACACCTAAAATCCTACCATCATGAGATTCAGTGTATACACCCCTAAAATTCCATTGGAAAATTCATTTACCTGGAAAGGACACCACTACTTTTATGCTAGGTTTTAAGAGGTCATCGCAGGTTGCACTCATGCAACCTGCGACGTCACACCTTGCTCCACTGCAAGGTGCGACGAAGTCAGTTAATGGACAAAAATAGGCCTTTCCAGCTCATTCTCGAAGCCTGCTGAATTGTATCCTTATCCTTGACCTCTTAGGGGAGCTGGCACTCGGTTCCTAACCTATTGGAAGGATCCCCTATCTCTCTCCTACCATATCTCAACCTACCCTATCCATATCCTATCCACATAGCCCTATATAAGCGAATCTCTACCATTCTCCAAGGGGGGGAAGTCTATGGTACTCTTATGCTAGTGAAATTAGGCTTAATAGATTTAACACTCTAGCTTGGGAGACATCCATTTCTCTCTAGGAGCTTTGGCATGGCTTGTTGGAAGGAGCTTGCAATGTTAAGGAAATGGTTGTAATCCTCTTTTCTATTGTACTCTCCACTTTTCAATATAGTTAATACAATTGCTTTCCATAAATGTTGTTGCGTTGATGATGTTTAGAGTTTTCCTCCTTAACTGTTAACTTAGATCTATCATATGAAATGTATGCTTTCACTATTCTTGGTCTGTTATATGTTCAATAGGGTATATCCATTTAAGATTTGGCAGCGCTGGAACATTGGATCAACGAAGGAGAAAGGGATCTGCAAATCCAAGGTAAACTATCTATCCTTCCATTTGCACTTCTATTTGATTTAGGAAAGTATTTTTTGTTTTGTCCTATTTGTTATAGACTTACGTTAAGCTAGGGAGATCAAGCCTTGAGTCCGCTCTCAGTAGATTGTCCGTCAAACAAATCTGGCGACCATACTTGGGAGAACATTGCTTTATAGTTGTCAATTTGAATGTCGTTTTTCAGTTGATTTATTTCCAAGTCATACTATTTTCTCATTTCCTTATTGAAATGGATTTCACCATCATATATTCACCTTGAAGAGTCTGGTTAGCTTCCTTTTAGTTTTCACATCTCATTTGCATACCTTATTATGCTCATTGTCTAGAGAATTGGTTCATTTTTGAACTCAGATCTCGCCTGTCGCACCTGGTCAGTGTACCTAGAGTGACACTGTGTATTTTTTATCTCTATTCTTTTCCTGTTAGTTTGTCGTCGCAGCCCTTCCATTGGTCTACTGCGACGCCATCGCACTTCCCGTACAGGTGAACTGCGACATCGCATTGTGTATAAGCACAGAGTGTGTCGATTTGCCATTTTTTCCATGCAGGCATTCCCTCTCCAGTTCTGTTGTGAGTTTGGTTTGTGTGCAGACTCCTGCTGTACTGTATGATCCAATCATAGATCCCCTTTTTCTTTGTGTGGTTGAGTTGTTTGGTTTTTGTTTGGAGTTGTTTTGGGTTCCATCTTGGACAAGTCTGAGATTTGGTAGTGGCAAACACTCTCATCTTCCCCACATGCATCCACTCACCCTTGCATTCCCTCCTCCCCTTTCCATGTCTGGTCATTATATTGGATCGGTTTCCAAACCTCACTTGCATTCATTTTGTGAGTTTTGCTTGCTTTTAGTCTTGCTTGTTGCTGATTGATTTTGAGTGTTTGTGTGTATTTTCAGTCCATTGTGTGCTAATCTCTTCTTGAGATTTTCTGAGTTATTAGAGTGCCGCGAGTAATCTTTTTAGTTCGTTGTTTATGTTTAAAAGCACAGTTGTTGTCAAATTGTCATTTTGATGCACTCATTGAAAGATAAAAAGTACTTTATTTCCATTATTTTTCAAGATCATTTGAAGAATTGTATAAGCATTGGAATATCTCATTCATAGATCTTTTGGAGAAGTTGAAAGAAAGTTGCATTATTTGTGTTTTTCATGAATTATGAGTTGCTCATCTTCTTGAAAAATTCGAATATAGATCAAGTTTTGCAAAAATAATTCCGTGCTTTGGAAATTGCATTGTATCTTTTGGTTTTTGTGCTTTTAGCCCATCATAGTGAAAGTGAAAAGTTTGCATACCTTACTTGGAAATTCTCTCTTTTCATTACTTAACATCATTTTTGTTTTGAAAAGGCAAAAGAAAAAGAAAAAAACATGCTTTGATTTGGCTTAGTAGTGTTGTGAAATTTTTTTGCGTTTCGTTGATAAGGAAAAAGAATACTTCATAGTCATTTTTGGTAGATTTGGGATTGTCTTGCATTGCATTACTTTAGTAAAATAGTTGGAAAGAAAAAAAAAAATCTCTCCTTCCCATACATAGAGTTCATTGAAATAAAAGTGTATTTGTGCATGTAGTTAGGGCCTGCATTATGTTTACGATTATGTACTCACCTCATGCATTCACCTAACCGTCCAGATAAAATTAACAGTAGAACTAGGGTAAAATCTTTAGAAACTTGTGTGTAAGTTAGAGACGTGTTCCGGCGTCGTTAAGCGTGGAAGCTGTCGTTATATTCTAGCACTGTATCCCGGGGGTATTGTAGTCTTCCACGTACTTATCGGTATATCGAGCTCCTTCACGTACCCACCAAGTCACCTTGAGTACTTGGCATATATCGAAGGGTGTATCACGTACTCAATAGTATATTGGAAGGTCTCTTGCCGAATGGTTGTGCATTAGACAGCACCACTACGGATTTAAGCTCCCATGTACCTTGCGTATATCGGGAGACACCCTTAGGATTATTGAAACCAACTGATTTAACCTTTTGGCTGTCTTGGCGGAGCAACACACCGAGAACAACACTCGGGGAGCTACTACGCACGTACCATATAGGTAATCGGGTATGTAGGTGAGGGTATGGTCCCAATCCTCCTTGTCGCATCATATTGTTGGACCCTGCAACATATCGCGAGTTGCGAAGCCTTGACAATCCTGTGAGGTTCCAGACCTTGAATCCACTCTTCTAACATAAGTTTGCTTGCGGCCTTAGTTTGTGTAGGGTTTGTCTGGTCTGATTTTCTTTTAGTTTTCCCTTAGGAGAAACTTTTTGTTTCAGTCACTCTAGCAGAATTTCCTTGGAGAAGGTCTTGCAAGATTCAAAATTTTCCACCCAAATATCCCCTTAATCAGGAGGTAATTGCAAGGGTAAGGATGGATCCACAAGCCAGGTTTGGGTCACATGAAGTGGAAAACCCCACTTTGAATATTGGAGGACATTTATTTTCGCATACTCTTCCAGATTCACCTACCTCTCATCCCCCGCAGGATGAAGAAGCACAAATCCCCACTTCACAAGACTTACCTCCCGTTGCACCGAGAGAGCCTGGATCGTTCGAATGGATAAATCAACCCCAGGATGACCCTATAGCAGCTGTTGGACCATCAACAGCTTATTGGACATCTTCTACTGGTCACCCAGTGGCCCATTTTGCCATTGCAACCCCACCCAATGAAACTACTCCGGATTATCCCTTGGCCTACTACCGTAGACAATTGGCTCACTTTCAGTCTATGGATGAGAGGTGTCAGAATTCAATTCTCCAACGAAGGGTTGAAAACCCATCGTTGCCCCCTTACCGACCAATCCTAAGTTGCTTTTTATCTTTCGAGTCACTGGAATCATCCACACAACAGGTGACCACTACTAAAACTGGTCAACCATCCATTCCTACACATGCATCTCCTAGACAGGAGACCAGTTCTGTACCTCCCATTACCCAACCTGTTGAAGGACAATAGTCCAGCATAGCCATGACTACCATAGTTACGTCACCTGCTCCTGCCCCACCCCAAACTTCACAGGGAGGAACCCTTTTACCCCATACCTTATTTGCTGGAAGAAACCCCCGTCTCTTAACCATAATCCTACAGTAGGGATTCCCATTGGACCTTCCATTGGAAATTCCTTACCTCCTGGACCTTCCACTTCGAGACTATCCCATGTCAGGGGACCATCCAACGTAATTCAACCTCCATCGAGTCAAGCATATCCAGGTCATCTTAACCCTATGCCGAGTCAACTTAATCCTAGAAACGCACTCTATAGGGTAACTTACCCCGGTAATCCTTACAATCTATGGGGCCAGCAAAATGTTTTACAACATGGACCCCCACTCATAGTCCCGCAAGTCCCTCCACCCCTGTTTGGTCCACCCCCACATAACTCTGGAGGAGGCGGTCCTCTACCTTCTGGCGGAGGACCACCCCCTCCTCCTAACAGAGGTGGGGGAGGACCATCTCATCCTGGTGGTGGTGGAGGAGCACCACTCCCTCCCGGTGGTGGTGGTGGAGGACCTTCTAATCCTGGTGGTGGTGGTGGCGGACCCCAACCCTACTATGGTGGAGGTGGCAGAGGAGGCTCTTACCCTTCTAACGGTGGCAATGGCCCACCACCCCCTCCCGGCGGAGGTGGTGGAGGCCCGTCCTATTCCGGTGGTGGTAGTGGACCACCACCTCCTCCCGACGGAGGCGGTAGTGGCCCATCCTACCCTGGCGGTGGTGGCGGACCCCCACCATTTGGAGGCATCCCACCCCCTCCCAGCGGTGGAGGTGGGCCCCCACCTTATGGTAACAAGCCACCTTATTTTGGTTATGGACCACCTTACTATGGTGATGGACCTACATTTGGTCCGGGTGGCCAGTACCCCTATGGCCAGTTTCCTCCTGGAACACCTTATGGTCAGTCGATACAAGGTCCCATAGGTCCTTACACGCATTATCCATACTATCAGTACTCGTAGCCTAATCCGTAGCTACCCTTTTTGGCTACTTTGGATCTACCTGACCTGTCTCATTTAACAAATGACCCCATTTACCACAGAACTAATTGGCCGCCCATTCCGGTGAAACTTCCATCAGATATCCCAAAATTTGATGGTAAGCCGAGTGAGGATCCTAAAAACCATGTGATGACATACCACTTATGGTGTTCATCCAACTCCCTGATGGACGACTCGATCCGTCTTCAGTTATTCCAACGGACTCTCACTGGTTCGGCTGCCAAGTGGTACATTGAACTACCACCCCATTCTTTTCCTGATTTTGGTTCTCTTGCTATGAACTTTTTGATTCATTTCCAGCTGCCTATACAGTATGAAACTGGTATAGAGCTTTTAACCTCTCTCCGTCAAAATACCGCTACTCATATCTCATATCATATACATGAGTGGCGGAGGAGATGATGTCTCATTAAGGCTCCTATTCCAGATAAGCTCCTAGCAGATTGGTTTATGAAGTCTCTCATACCAACCATAGCACGAGATGTTTCCATGGGAGGTGCTGTCACTGAAGAACAAGCCATCGCACATGCCCACTCACTAGACTTAGTCTATGCTCAGTCTGCCACATTGTTTGATATCCTTCCTGACGCACCCCACAACACTTACGACCCCGCGAAACCACCTAAGGGACCCCAAACTGATGGCATCATTAGATCCCTTACCACCCATCCTTCTTCTCAAACTGTTGGTTCGTCGAACCCCTCGGGTTCTTCCCCATCACCAACTCAGGATGGTCACAACACTGCCAAATCATATCTCATCATGGATCTATACTTGTGTCTAGTATCCATGATTGTGTTCAGTCGATCATTACTACAATGGATCTGCATTGTATTGGTCAGCAGCCATGTTGTACATCATATGAGATTGTCAGTTCAGAGTCAGTTGTACTGCAGCAGCGTCCTTCATCCGACAAGTCCATTTGCCATTATTCTGTCAAAGAATTTCACCTATCCAATATTTCAACAGCTTCATGCTTTGGGGGGCATTCTGTTACACCTAAAATCCTACCATCATGAGATTTAGTGTATACACCCCTGAAATTCCATTGGCTAAGTCATTTACCTGGAAAGGACACCACTGCTTTTATGCTAGGTTTTGAGAGGTCGTCGCAGGCTGCACTCATGCAACCTGCGACGTCGCACCTTGCTCCACTATAGGGTGCGACGAAGTCATTTAATGTAAAAAAATAGGCCTTTCGAGATCATTCTCGAAGCCTACTAACTTGTATCCTTATCCCTGAACTCTTGGGGGAGTTGGCACTCGGTTCCTAACCTCTTGGAAGGATCCCCTATCTCTCTCCTACCATATCTCAACGTATCCTATCCATATCCTATCCACTTAGCCCTATATAAGTGAAGCTCTACCTTTCTCCAAGGGGGGGAAGTCTATGGTACTCTAATGTGACGGATAATCTACTGAGAGCGGACTCAAGGCCTGATCTCCCTAGCTTAACGTAAGTTTAGAACAAATATGACAGAACACAAAATACTTTCCTAGATCAAATAGAAGTGCAAATGGAACGATAGATCGTTTACCTTGGATTTGCAGATCCCTTTCTCCTTCGTTGATCCAATGTTCCAGCTAAGGAACGTGTTGGAAGTAATACTGAAAAAGCTTCCACTTTGATGCCCGATGTTAACATACCGACTGTGCCTCTCACCATAGAGAAGCCTTCTCTTAAGTCAGTGTTGCGTCCACCCAAGGGCACGATTAGAAAATTGGTTTTCAATCCTAATGCTCAGGCTGCTCAAAACTACAACATTGTAGAGGACCTAGCACAAACTCCTTGTGCTATGTCGATGCTCGAGTTCTTGCAAAACCATCCAAATCAGCGCAAGACTCTCCTCACTACCATCGGTGTAGTTGAACCGGATTCATCGAACACCATTATGTTTCGGATGGACTATTTCAAACCAAGGCTCTCCCATCAATTAGCATTTGAAGTTGCTACAAACATTTCTGGGAAGACAATCCACCATACCATTTTGGACGAAGGAGCCTCTACGTCAGTCATGTTGATCACATGTTGGAGATCCATTGGTTCTCCTGAGTTGAACCATTCTCCTACCACTTTGAGAGCCTTTGATGGGCGTGGCTTTCAACCTCATGGGTTGTTACAAGCTTTACCAGTTGAGCTGGGGGGGATGCCACAACCATTAACGTGGAGGTAGTCACTGCCCCGTTGGATTATAACATTCTTCTTGGTCGTAATTGGTTTTATGCCATGACTGTGGTTGCATCATTTATCTTCCACATAGTGTAATTCCCCCATCAAGGCCGAATTGTCAGAGTCGACCAACTAGATTTCTGCACACCTGACACCACTTCTCACCAGGGCGATAACGTTCCTTTGATTGGACAATCTTCGCAGAAGTATGAGAGTGTGGGGGTTGGCCTCCTTAAGGATTCATCCCTTATGGGCATCTTTCCTACTTCGGATCCCCCAAACCATGTTGCTATGGTGAACATGATCTCCTCGTAGATTTCATCTATCCCCAACTCCACTGAGTCATGGCTTGTACCTGATGAAGCCACCACACACCTGATTGGAGATACTATGCCTTTGTCACCCGCTGAACTCATGTATAAGGCTATCTAGTCAACACCAAAGGACCACTTAGCTATAGCCTCCACCTCCTGTTCTCTACAACGGGCATCATCCGATCCTCTGCTATGGAATTTTCATTCTAACGAGTGCATTATGGAAATCATGAGTGCAGATGATCCGTCGTGGGAAGACCTCCACCATCGTTCATCTTTCCTTCCCTTGTTGGATACTGTGGAGAACAACATTAATACCATCTTTACACTGAATATCTACTCTAGCTCTCAGTCTTTGATACACACATGTCAAACAAACTCTGAAGGCAACTTTGCCAACATCAAGCCTACCACTTTAATAGAAATTTCAGTTACTCTTGGTGTAGTGGAACACATTCATTTAGGCCAGAAGTGTTCCCCTAAAGAAGTCATCACTACCACGGCCTTATTCAAGCGATTCTGAGACGTGTTCGCTTGGACCTATGAGGAGATGCCTGGGATAGACCCCTCCATTATTTTAGACAAGATTAAAACCTATCCTGATGTCAAACCTATTTTCCAGAAGCTCCGACCGGTACACCCTCGGAAGATTACGGCAATCAAGGCAGAGATTAAGAAACTCTTCAAGGCCAGCTTCATTTACCCTGTCCCATTGACAGAGTGGGTCTCAAATGTCGTCCCTATTAATAAAAAGTAGGGTACCATTTGCGTCTGTGTCGACTATCAGGATCTCAACAAGGCTTGTCCCAAGGAAAACTACCTGACTCCCTTTATCGACCAGATTATCGACAATTGTGCTGGAAGTGTCATTTTTTCATTCATGGATGGCTTTTCCAGCTACAACCAAATAGAGATCCACCCCACCGACTAGCACAAGACTGCATTAATCTTCCCTTGGGGAACTGTTATCTCCCAAATTGACCACCGTCTTTTTGGGTGATAGAATAGATAAAAAATTTACTTCTGTGAGTCTTGGGTTTCAAAGGCAATTCGAGATCTATCCTCCAGGTTTTTTCATATTGCAAAGGGTAAACACATGTCAGGGTATGTAATCAACCTCAGGATTGAAAGGCAGATTTTCAGCCTTGATATAAGCAGTGCTACAGGTGGCAAAGAGAGTCAGTCTTCCCAGCTTTCAAGCATCTTTTTGAGGCAGCAGTTCTAGGATCGAGTGCCACATCTTCAATGTCAAGTCTATTCCTGAATTTCAGCCAGAATCTCAGTCCAACTCAAAGCAACTCATACTTATGAATCCTATCATGAGTCTCGAGTTTATGATTTGCTCAGCAGTTGTCAATTCTCTATTTTGACTGTTCGTTCACAGATTGAACCATTAATAAAGACAAGTCAAGTGATAATTCGGAGGAATTTTCTGCTGAAATCACGTGATCTTGCGGGGCCATTTCGACAGCCTTCCCAAACTACAAATTCAGATATGGAAGCACCAATGGATAGCTTATGATCTGTAGATCAAAATCGACTATTCGAACATGCAAAACGGACATCGGACGGTTGAGAAAATCGATTTTTTCCAAATGCCATTTTTTCAGGAATCCTACAGGTTTCGGCAGCTTAGGCGAGCCCCACAGAGCTCATTAGCTGCCGAAAGGTCTGACTTCCGGCGGCTAAGGCACGAAATCAGCAGAAAGCAGCGTTTTGGGTTTAAATTTTTGAAACGGTTACAGCTTTCGGCAGCTTAGGCGAGCCCCACAGAGCTCATTAGCTGCCGAAAGGTCTGACTTCCGGCGGCTAAGGCACGAAATCAGCAGAAGAGTTAACTGCCGAAAGCCTGTTTTTGCCAATTTTCTCTAATTTCGCCCAGATCTCAGTTTTGTTCGCTGAACTAGCAGAGTAAAGGCTATAAAGCCACAGAACCAAGACTATTAGGAAGAGGTTCGAGCTTGGAGAGACTTAGCCATATGTTTTAGTTGCTTGTTATAATAAAAATCACAGTTTTCTCTTGTTGTTGTTATCAGATATTTTCATCCACCATTGTTCTGCACTCTGTTCAAATTAGCTTAGCCTGTGCTCATAATTTGGATTGAGGAACTTCCTACTGCTGTGTGTGACCCGATGTTATGCATGTATTTGGTTGCATAAACCCTGCATGATTAATATACTTGGTTGTCTTAGCAATATTCTACATTTCATTTCTATATTTTATCATCTGATTTACAGTTTCTAAGAGCACTGGTTCATTTAACTATTTGATAAGCAACTTTTCCATTGAGCTATTGTGGTATCCCATCGATCCATTTACTGAAAAGGGTATCGAATTCTTAAGTTACCAAGCATACTTAGCCATAACCACTAAGTAGTTTCTTGGAGAGCTAACAAATTGGCGCCGCTGCCGGGGAGCGAGGTGAGAAGCTGATCTTCCTGGGAGAACGACACAGATCTGGTCCTTGATGATAGACAAGGATCAGACACTTCATTGGTTATAAATCTTCTATCTGGCGACTCCATGAAGGATGAACTCAGTGGCGACTCCATTGTTCAGAATTCTGTTGGTGATTCCACTGGTATGAATGGAAAAGATCTTAGCTAAGAGGTATGCTTTCTGTGATTTTTCAGATATAGCTGGTTTTCCGCATCCAGTGCCAACTATAAATGAATGGGGTGATTATCTTCCCAGATTCAGAGGAAGTAAGTATGATCATCCCGATGAGCACTTATTCAATTTTCATGAATGCATGCTCGAACATGGCTTTGTTCACGAAGATGTCTTGATCAAGCTGTTCAAATGTTCTTTAGAAGGAAATGCTCGTGAATGGTGTCAATCCCTTCCTGCTGTTAGTATTCATTCTTTGAAGGATTTCCATGTGGCTTTCAATTCATATTACGAGAAGATTTATTCAGCTGATCTTCTTTTTCTTGAGTGTTGTCATGAAGATAAGATTGTTCCCTCTGAAAAGTTTGAAGATGTTAAGCAGAGTGACATGTCAACAAGTGACGGTTTCCGATCAGCAGAGTTTGAAGAGGATAGCTTACAATTTCCAGATTTGCAGGGGCTGTCCAATCTTCAGCTAGAACAGGTGAACCATGATCCCGAATGTATTGATGCAGCTGACAGTTTCAGATTTGCAGAGGTTGATGAGGGCAGCCTACAAAGTCCATATTTGCAAGAACTGTTCAATCTTCAGCTAAGACATGAGAATCATGACCAAAAATGGGTTGATGCTGTAATTAATACTTGTCATGGATCTTTTGATCCCAATAACAGTGAAGATCTAAATCTCGGATGTGTTGATGCAGCAGATGTTGAGGGCAGCTCCCATTTTTTAGACTTGCAGACAAAGGAAGTTCGCAGTAGATATGAAGAAAAAGGAGAGGATCTGAATGGTCCAGATCAGCAGCCCATCTTATATGTTTCTCCAACAAATTTCGAACAGCCTGCATTCAACAGTGAGATTATTCAAGACAGTTTTCAGCATTTTCTAAATTTACAGTCACATCAGCAGTTCAAAGAGGTATTCTGTTATGATTTTCAAGATCCTATTGCTGATCTTTTAGATTCTATGAGCAGCATAAATCCAAGGATATTTTTGTCAGTAGGTGATTGTTTCTTTCACCCATTTAAACCCCTTTTCTGGATGATATGGTCTTCATTACTTTTTGAGTCAAGATACATCATGATGACAGTAAACCAGTTTCTGACATGGCTGCATTGGAAATTTAGTGTTACTTGATCATTCTGCTCCTATTAATTAGTGTAGGGGTAGGTAGATGAATAAGCTCTTCCTATGAGCACGTAGATCATTTTTCATTTGTTATTGAATAAGCAGAACAGGCTGCATGGAAGATACAGGTTGCAGAGGGATCAGTGCTGATGGCTTGATGACTCCATGCCCAATACTAAGGCTACTGGAACTACTTGGTTCTGGGATTCTTCGGAACCTCACTGGGAGGATTCCATCCCCGAGTAGGAGCCAGATGTTATATCCCAAATTGACCACCGTCTTTTTGGGTGATAGAATAGATAAAAAATTTACTTCTGTGAGTCTTGGGTTTCAAAGGCAATTCGAGATCTATCCTCCAGGTTTTTTCATATTGCAAAGGGTAAACACATGTCAGGGTATGTAATCAACCTCAGGATTGAAAGGCAGATTTTCAGCCTTGATATAAGCAGTGCTACAGGTGGCAAAGAGAGTCAGTCTTCCCAGCTTTCAAGCATCTTTTTGAGGCAGCAGTTCTAGGATCGAGTGCCACATCTTCAATGTCAAGTCTATTCCTGAATTTCAGCCAGAATCTCAGTCCAACTCAAAGCAAATCATACTTATGAATCCTATCATGAGTCTCGAGTTTATGATTTGCTCAGCAGTTGTCAATTCTCTGTTTTGACTGTTCGTTCACAGATTGAACCATTAATAAAGACAAGTCAAGTGATAATTCGGAGGAATTTTCTGCTGAAATCACGTGATCTTGCGGGGCCATTTCGACAGCCTTCCCGAACTCCAAATTCAGATCTGGAAGCACCAATGGATAGCTTATGATCTGTAGATCAAAATCGACTATTCGAACATGCAAAACGGACATCGGACGGTTGAGAAAATCGATTTTTTCCAAAGGCCGTTTTTTCAGGAATCCTACAGGTTTCGGCAGCTTAGGCGAGCCCCACAGAGCTCATTAGCTGCCGAAAGGTCTGACTTCCGGCGGCTAAGGCACGAAATCAGCAGAAAGCAACATTTTGGGTTTAAATTTTTGAAACGGTTACAGCTTTTGGCAGCTTAGGCGAGCCCCACAGAGCTCATTAGCTGCCGAAAGGTCTGACTTCCGGCGGCTAAGGCACGAAATCAGCAGAAGAGTTAACTGCCGAAAGCCTGTTTTTGCCAATTTTCTCTAATTTCGCCCAGATCTCAGTTTTGTTCGCTGAACTAGCAGAGTAAAGGCTATAAAGCCACAGAACCAAGACTATTAGGAAGAGGTTCGAGCTTGGAGAGACTTAGCCATATGTTTTAGTTGCTTGTTATAATAAAAATCACAGTTTTCTCTTGTTGTTGTTATCAGATATTTTCATCCACCATTGTTCTGCACTCTGTTCAAATTAGCTTAGCCTGTGCTCATAATTTGGATTGAGGAACTTCCTACTGCTGTGTGTGACCCGATGTTATGCATGTATTTGGTTGCATAAACCCTGCATGATTAATATACTTGGTTGTCTTAGCAATATTCTACATTTCATTTCTATATTTTATCATCTGATTTACAGTTTCTAAGAGCACTGGTTCATTTAACTATTTGATAAGCAACTTTTCCATTGAGCTATTGTGGTATCCCATCGATCCATTTACTGAAAAGGGTATTGAATTCTTAAGTTACCAAGCATACTTAGCCATAACCACTAAGTAGTTTCTTGGAGAGCTAACAGGAACATTTTCATATCGTAAACTTCCATTTGGTCTTAAAAACGTTGGTGCCACATTCCAGTGGGCCATGTCGTATGCCTTCCATGATGTGAAAGACTTCATGGAACCTTACTTGGATGACCTTCCTGCCCACTCAAAGCAGCGTGAGTTCCACTTAGATCATATGACAACCATTTTCCTCAGATGCAGGCGGTACAATATCTGTCTGAATCCTCACAAGAGTATTTTTTGTGTCGATCCTGGACACCTCTTAGGTTTCATCGTCTCAAAAGACGAGATCCGCATTGATCCCTCGAAGGTGGAAGCTATCGTCGCTCTTCCACCTCCAACCAACATTACGGAACTTTAGAGTTTGCAAGGATGTATGACTTATTTAAGGCGTTTTGTTTGTAATTTCACACAAAAGACGCAGGGCTATATGAGATGATCAAGCTCAATAATCTTTTGAAAGATTGAGACATGCCATCACGCATGCCCCTATGATCCAACTGCCAAATTACTATCGAGGTTACATTTTGTATCTCATGTCTTCCAGAATGACTATCGCCATGGTTTTGGTACAGGAAGACCAGAACACCTAAGAACATGTGATATATTATGCCAACAAAGGTCTCATTGACACTGAAACTCACTATTCACATGTCGAGAAGCTCGCTCTTGCGGCAATCATTTCCATGCAGAAGTTTCATCATTACATTTTGCTCTGCACCACCACTATCATCACTGATTCAAACCCCATGTACCATGTTTTGACTCGTCAGGTGCTTGGGGGCAAGTATTCACACTGGATCGTGATACTGCAAGAATTTGACCTTCTTTTCAAAAAACCCAAGTCGAAAAAGTCTTTGGTGTTCGCTAAGCTCATCTATGACCTCCCCCATACTGATACAGACTCGGAGCGCAGTGACTCATTTCAAAATGAGTCATTGTTTCTTATCAGTACGCCTAATCCATGGTATGGAGATATCACATTGTATCTTCAAACCCAACGCTTCAACCCTGAATTGTCTTGTGACGACCATTGTCGAATACGCCACCATGCAAAATATCATTTGATTATCAGTGATACTTTGTACCGTCGTGGCATTGATTCTATCCTTCGACGTTGTCTAACTCATGATGAGGATGAACGCGTTCTGAATGACTATCACACTGGGGCATGTGGCAGTCACCTCTCTGGGATGGCTACAACCTAGAATATTTTGCACGTAGGATATTATTGGCTGTCTATCTTCAAATATTGCATCGAGGCCGTAAAAAAATGTCCTCCATGTCAACATTTTCATATGAAAAAGCACACCCATCCCGCCTCGTTACACCCAGTTATTGCTGTTGGCCCCTTCACTAAGTGGGGCATCGATTTCATGCATTATAATCCTACCTCGGTCGGGGGGCGTAGTTATGCCATTGGAGCTGTGGACTACTTTACAAAGTGGGATGAGGCAATGCCTACATACACGAACGATGGCAAGACCGCTGCACTCTTCATGTTTAATCATGTAATAATGCAGTTTGGAGTTCCTCAAGCGATAGTTACTGACCATGGTTCACACTTTATGAACCACATGGTTGATGAGTTGACCGACAGATTGGGTTTTCGCCATGAAAACTCAACACTATACTACCCACAGTTGAACAGAGAGGTCGAGGCCATTAACAATATCTTGAAAACTATGGTCCAATGGATGGTGGGTAGACACAAGGCCAATTGGCACAATATGGTCTTCTCTGCGCTTTGGGATTATAGAACCTGTGTCAAAACCGCCACTGGATTTACTCCTTTCCAACTAGTGTATGGATTGGAGGCGGTCCTTCCCATTGAGTGTGAGATTGCATCTATCAATCTCTCCATCGAACTTCTCCCAAACACTACTATCGAGGAATAATGATTCCTCTACCTAGATAAGCTCGACGAGACTCAGTGAGATGCCGCTCTTGCCAACATGGGTCATAAGAAACACATCAAAGCGCAGTATGAAAAGTCGGTAGAACCTCGTGCCTATAGTGAGGGAGATTTGGTCCTCACGTATGACTAGAAGCATGATAAGCTAGGGGCAGGAAAGTTTGAGTCCATGTGGCATGGACCTTACATAGTGAAACACGTCTTAGAGAAGGGAGCTTATGAGCTTGAAGACTATGATGGGATATCTTTGGGTGAACCCTGCAACGGGCTTTACCTGAAGAGGTACTATGCTTGAGTCTTTCATGCATGAGTACTTTTGTATATACTGTACATGGCGTGCGTGTGTGTTTTCTGTGTGGTGTGACGCTTTGATTTCTTGCGTGTTTAGGTCTTGTTTCATTTCTTATACCATGTTCTGTCTACGTGTGCAGATGAAAACTTGTTTTGGATTTGCGAACAGTGCCTGTCGGCATACCCGCAACCTTGCTTCGGCAGCCTGGGTACTTTATTCACCTATTGGCGAGCTTATCAGCTCAGGGGGAATGTGTCTAGGTTTCGTAACCAACAATGTTGCAGAATAGAAAGCAGTCATTGGAACCCTAAATGACACCATTTATTTGGGTATGGACCATGTTGTCATCCACCTGGATTCTCAACTAGTGGTCTCTCATCTTAATCAAGTCTACGCCATCTGCGATCCTACCTTACTCTGTCTCTATCGACGAGTCCGTCTTCTAGAAAGGTCCTTTGAATCCATTCAGTACCTGTACATTCCACTATACGTTAACACAGTTGCCGACTCTATGGCCAATTTCATCTTAAATTGGTACTTTGCACACACATAAGCATATATTCATGAATTGTTAAAAGTAGGCATAACATGTAAATAACTCATTTTATATAAGAAAACACATAACAAGACCACATCATTCATCCATTTTGAAACACATAATGTATAAATTGCCAGAATGTCTATATATATATATATCTAGAAAAGTAGTGTTGGTACAAAAATCTGAAGCACGACGGTTTTCAGTAAGTCTCTACAAAATCTGAAGCCTTGTAGCTTTCAGTAGTACAAAATCTGAGGCCTCCAAGCTCTTAGTACATACATAGTAACAACGTAAGGCCTAGTGCCTAGCCCATACAACCCTAGGTGGTCTAATAGCTTTGGCCTACTGAGTGTGGAAATAGTCAACTGCTCTCGCAACCCTATGAAGCAGCGCGCAGTCGCTCCAACCGTGTACACCTGCATGGGTCGCGGCACCTCATCAACCATCGGCTTGGGAACATCTAACGTCAACCTGCTCAGGTTGGCGTAGACCCCGTCCATCTCTGCAATGGCATCATGCACTGTAGCTCCCACGACTGCTCCCTCTCCTCTTTCTCTCCTCGCAAGAAGAGAGACTCCCACTGGTCGTACGTGGCCCACATCTGCACACATATGTTGTTAACTTGTCAGCACTATAACCAAAAAAATCATAAATGCACAATACTTAAAAAGTACAAGGGTTATTTGTTCTTACCAAGGTCTCCCCATGCTGCTCCTTCTAGCACCGGCAAGTCCGGTTCATCTCTAAAGTCTGTACCACTGTATGGTAAGTCCTCTACCATCAGTAACTAGCCCTCTATCTAGCTAAAGAACTCAGTACTATATGAGATGATGGGACCCCCACCATGACGGGTCATCACCCTTGTCCATCTAGCCATGTGTGGATCCTGAGGATCCCTGTCATCCAGTAGTACCTGAGGATGCAAGAGGGGAACCCATTCCAATAAGAAGGAGACCACTATCGAACCATAGACAAACTGTTTGAGCTCTCCTCACCGACACTTGGTCAGCTGAGCTCGCATGTTTGCGAGGAGTCCCTCGCACCAGTTAAATATCTTCGGAGACATACAATCCTCCGCATATAGCATCTATGATCTAGTGGCTAAGTGTGGACCTTGGCTCTCTGCCATCCTCGTAATGGTGAAGAGTACAACGCAAAATGGACGTTCCCGTACATGTTTTATGGGAATATTCCCACTAGAAGTAGCAGTGTTAGGAGTACAATGTTGTAGGATCATGTCATCCATAGTCCGATCACTCCCACGTGATCTAGTCAGAAGCACATTGTCCCCTCTTCGGGACAATACAGTCAGGAAATAGATGTCTTCGACATCTATGGTAAGCACGTGTTCACTGATCACGAAGTATTGCTAGGCCGCATCCCAGTATCAGAGCATATGGGTCAGTAGTGGGATTTGTGACTTCATCCCCTGAATCTTGAAGAACTTGAGGAGCTCACAGTTCCTCAGTGCTTCCAGACAACGTGGATCATTTGCAACCTTTTCATCATCTAACTCATGCTCCCGTTCAAGCCACTCCAAAACCATTTTGGATGCTTGGAACCTGCCAAAAGGAGATTTTTAACATTGTTAGAACTTGCTTCAACCACCAAACATTCCCTTTTTGAGCTTGGATTGAGTTTGGGGATGGACGTTTCCATCGTCACACCCCATTTTTGCAAACAGTGCGTCATCGTCGCAGTTTCGCTATGCAATCCTTGCGATGACGTAGTCTCATCGCAATTCCCGAAAGGGAAGACTACGAGGAGCTGAGAGTGCAATGACCCTTCCCAAACCAAGCCAAAACCCAAAAAAATGAACGAAATTCAAAAATGTAAACCACTACAATTCTGCTGGATGAAGTTTAGGGTTACCTGCTCCGGACGGTGGGTGAAATGGTTGCTCGTAGCTCCCAAAATCGAAGAGTGAAGTTTTGGCTCCAAACGGCACCACTCCTCCCAAATTTGGCAAATAGAACAATGGTGACTATATTTGGTTTTTATTTCTATTTATAAACAAAATGGAATATTCCTTTTTCAAATATTTGATGCCTTTATACTGTTTGCTATAGTTTGGATCGATTTTATCATATTTGAACATTCGGTTGACTATTTAACCTAGGTTTTGAGTGTGCAGGAGTTGTTAAGTGTCTGTTTATGCCATTTTCGCATTGGAATGGTCATCTCAGGTATGAACACCCCATGTGAAATTTTGTCATTTATCTTTTCATTCATTAGATTGTAATTATTTAATGATTATGAGCTTACTCTTTGTTTTTTCTCGTGCTCTTGAAACTATGAGAATACATTACCGAGTTATGGTTTATCACTTTTTTAGCCTCGTTAAACTCCTACGGAAAAGCAACCCCCCCGGAGTCTATCTTTAAGCTCTTTTCAGGATCTCAAAATATGAAAAGATTGCCAAGCGAACTTGTCACGTTCATGCTTGTAAAAGGATTTGAATGGTCGTCTTCCTGGTGATAGTTTACCCTTTTTTCGGACCAGGGGGCACTACTTATGAAAAAGGTATACTCTAGCCACTCATGACTGGAAGAGTCCTCTCCCGCGTTGTTTTACCCTTTTTCGGGCGATGAGGCTAACTTTATGAAAAAGGACCATTGGAGTCTTCTTTAGTTCTTTTCAGACTCTCTAAACATGAAATGACGATCGAGTTTACCTTCTATGGACTCGTTAAATTTTTACATTGAAGGGCCCGCCATGGGACGAACCCCTCCTATCCCAGGTTCGGAAAATTTTTGGGACTGGACTCATCTATGAAATGAGCTATACAGAGCATCTGGTTACCCTCATCAAGCTCATAAAAAACACATGAGGCACTCATCATTCATGATGGGGAAAAAGGAAGGATTTTGTAGTACACCTTTATCTGTGGCATTACTTAGTCGTTCTTCAACATGGCACTCATCTGCATTTGCATACAATACTTGGATCATCTGTTTGTCCTTGAGTTGGCTTACTTCCTGAGTCTTGTTACTCCTTTGAGTCATTCAAAGAAAGATTCCATCATTAGTTGCATTAGGAGTTAGTGTTGTACTCTTCATGTCAATACTGCCAAGTCATGCCATGCCCATGTTCAAGAATACTTTCACCATTCATTATCTGCAGTCAGTGCACCTTCCATCATGTCGGTCTACTTTGAGTCAATCACACATGTTACTGTGCCATCTGATCCACTCTACACATCCTTTGTCGTGTTTCGTGTCGATGATGGGGGATTCATCATGGCCCTCCTTCGACGGATTCATCCTTGTCGACTTCAGCTCATCATCCGAGGATTAAATCTAGAAACCAACCAAGTACCTTGTCCCAGCATGCCTCAATGGCAGGATACCTCGCTTTCAACATGAGTTTACATCATCGAATCTTGATTGAAAGATTTCATCTCGCGTTTGACTTCAACTCATTTATTCACACTTGATGGTATGTACTATGATACCTTGGGAATCATTGACATCAATGGTGATTTCCCTCGCACTTGTTAATGGCATACATCAAATGACCAGTAATCAAGTGGCTTATACCATGTTCGACGTCAAGACATTTGTAATCACATGGTTGGATTGGTATCATTTGTGGATTCAGCTTGAAGACCCTGGGGATTCATGTTTTACCTAGGTTGCGATGGAGTTTGTATTGAGTCATGTTACACGAATCCACATTTGTATTGGTCGTGGTTGTGTTACCATCTCATCATGGATCTACGCTTGTGTCTAGTAGCCATGATTGTGTTCAGTTGATCATTACTACCATAGATCTGCATTGTATTGGTCGACAGCCATGTTGTACATCATATGAGAGTGTCAGTTCAGAGTCAGTTGTATTGCTGCAACGTCCTTCATCTGACAAGTCCATTTTCCATTCTTCTGTCAAAGCATTTCACTTATCCGTTATTTCAAACAGCCTGATTTTGGGGTGCATTCTGTTACACCTAAAATCCTACCATCATGATATTCAGTGTATACACCCCTGAAATTCCATTGGCTAAGTCATTTACCTGGAAAGGGCACCATTGCTTTTATGCTAGGTTTTGAGAGGTCGTCGCAGGCTGCACTCATGCAACCTGCAATGTTGCACCTTGCTCCACGACAGGGTGTGATGAAGTTAGTTAATGAAAAAAAATAGGCATTTCGAGCTCATTCTCGAAGCCTACTGACTTGTATCCTTATCCCTGACCTTTTGGGGGAGCTAGCACTCGGTTCCTAACCTCTTGGAAGGATCGCCTATCTCTCTCCTACCATATCTCAACCTACCCTATGCATATCCTATCCACTTAGCCCTATATAAGTGAAGCTCTACCCTTCTCCAAGGGGGGCAAGTATATGGTACTCTTATGCTAGTGAAATTAGGCTTAATAGATTTAGCACTATAGCTTGGGAGACATCCACTTCTCTCTAGGAGCTTTGGCATGGCTTGTCAGAAGGAGCTTGCAATGTTAAGGAAATGGTTGTAATCCTCTTTTCTATTGTACTGTCCACTTTTCAATACAGTTAATACAATTGCTTTCCATAAATGTTGTCTTGTTGATGATGTTTAGAGTTTTCCTCCTTAACTATTAACTTAGATCTATCATATGAAATGTATGTTTTCACTATTCTTGGTCTGTTATATGTTCAACAGTATATAGCCATTTAAGATCTGGCACCGTTGGAACATTGGATCAATGAAGGAGAAAGGGATCTGCAAATCCAAGGTAAACGATCTATCCTTCCATTTGCACTTCTATTTGATCTAGGAAAGTATTTTGTGTTCTGTCTTATTTGTTCTAGACTTACATTAAGCTAGGGAGATCAGTCCTTGAATCCGCTCTCGGTAGATTGTCCATCAAACAAATGGGTCATTGTATATCTCGACGATATATTGATTTTCAGTCGATCATGGGAAGAACATGTCGAACATCTTCGACAAGTCCTCAACACTCTCCATCAAAATCAACTGTATCTGAACATGGACAAGTGCTCTTTTGCGATGAACAACATCAAATATTTGGGGTATGTAATTGACTCTGCAGGAATTCATGTCGATCTAGACAAAGTAAAGATCTTAGAGATTTGACCATTCCTAGAAGCATTCAAGAACTAAGAAGTTTTATTTGTTTGGAAAATTTCTATCGACAGTTCATACTCAGCTTCATTCACATAGCCTGGGCCTTGAATCAATTGAAGAAGGGAAATGGGAAAACTGTCTTCCAGTGGACAACAACACATCAAGCAGCTTTTGAACAACTCAAACACAAGCTCTGCACTACACTAGTACTTGTTCTACCTAATTTGCATCATCCCTTTGAGATTGAGACAGACACATCGGACTATGCCTTGGGAACAGTGATCACTCAGTCGCTTTTCATTTCGAGACTTTTAACAACACATTTAGAAGATAATCAACGCACAAAAAAGAACTGTACGCCATTGTGCAAGCTCTCAAGAAATAGAGGCATTACATCCTTAGCAAGGAAACGATCATTCTCACTGATCACAAGCCTCTACAATTCGCTCCGACACAATCAAAGTTGCAGACGAACCACCAACTCAAGTGGATTAATTACCTACAATAATTCCAGTTGGTGATTAAGTATCAAAAGGGTAAAGCTAACGCCGCGGCCGATTGCCTCAGTCAACCACCCATTACTCTCCTTTTTATAGTGATGAGTATGCAGGGATACGACACGACCACTTGGCAACAGTTGTATGAGGACAACAACAACTTCTCAGCAGTCTATCGACAATTACAGACTAACAAGTCATCGACCTCAGACTCCGACTATTTCCTGAGAGACACCTTGCTATACAAGCTTGGATAGCTTTGTGTACCGACCAGTGAGCATCGACAACAGCTCATTTGGGAGGTGCACTATAGCAAGACTACGGGACACTTTGGAGTAGCAAAGACACTTTTTATTCTGCAGAAGTATTTTTTTTGGACTACACTTAAATCTGACGTCAACAAGTACATTTGAGCATGCGTGGTTTGTGCCATTGCCAAACCACCTAGTCGATGACAGGGATTGTACACACCTCTGCCAGTTCCTAGTCGGCTATGGGAATCTATTTCTATGGAATACTTGATGGGTTATCCTACTACCAGACATTAGCATGACGCGATATTAGTAGTAGTCGACTGATTTTCCAAGATGGCCATTCTCATACCATGTAATAAAACCAAATAGTGCAAAGACCGCTTAGCTCTTCTTTACACATGTTTGGAAACACTTTGGTTTACCCAAAACCATTATTTCCAATCGACATGCCAGATTCGTTAGCATCTTTTGGAAGATCCTCTGGAAACAGATGGACACACGAATCTCATTGTCGACAACTTTCCACCCTCATACTAATGAAAGTTGTAAATCGCATTGTAGTACAACTACTTCGCATATACAACCACAAGCATCAATGCACATGGGATGATAGTCTTCAATACATACATCCAACTACAATCATGCTCAGCACAGCTCTACAAGAAAGATTCCATTTGAGATCTGTTATGGATTTCAACCCACAGTGCCTATCGACTTGATCAACTCCGATACCGACTATAGCCAGCGAAAAGTTGACAAAGCAGTCAAGTTTCGAGAACAGATTTGCAACATCCAGCGACAAGCACAAGATATGTTGCATAGAGAAAACGAGAAAGATAAGGCCCGACACAAAAAAGCATCGTATTCCTCATACATTCCAAATTGGGGATAAGCTCTAGCTACATCTCAAGAAGGAGTGATTCACTGGTCCTTTCAAGAAGTTAAAACCTTTGTGATATGGTCCATACAATATTCGTCAACAGATTGGAGAAAATGCTTTCCAGCTCGACATTCCTGCATGCCTGGGTCTACATCTAGTCTTGAACGTGGATCTACTTCGATCATACCATGCAACCTTTTTGGAACATAATGATTTATCAACAGCATAACCCGAAGACATCCATCTAGATGTTCAAGAGCCTCTTCCTTGCAACACCATTGTGGGACGATGAGTACGCCACACAAGGACGAACACAATTCCCTTATTTTAGCTTGCCAAAGCTAGACAACTCCCATCTCAAGGAAAGTGGTACTCTATATCTAAATTGACCAACAAGTTTCCTCACCTTTGTGAGCAAACAATGGGGTCCATTGTTTCTTAAGGAAGGAGGTCTGATCCGCATCATAATTGGTAAGTCATTGATGTCAATACAACTTCGACAAGTTTCAACTCGACATGACTTCGACAACTTCGTCAGGTTCTGATTTCGACAAAACTCCAATGAGTCTCGACTTCAACATACTGCGACACATTCCACACCTTCGACATGTTCAGAAACCTCACAATTCATGACATCAACATGCAGCATCGACATGCGACCAACGACTATCGAACTTCGATAGATTGCCTCTCTGTCTTCCAGTCGACTATAACGGTTGAACTATTGAACCGTTCTAACTACTTCTTTGTAACTGAACTTAACGAGAAGGCACCCAAGCATCTTAGAATTCTATATAAGCATGTATAATATTGTAACACACATCAAAATCTATCTATTTACAAGTAATAGAAGACAGTTCGCATTCCTACATATTGTTTGCGCATATTATGTTTATCTATGTAGTGTAATATTGCTTTGCTCATTCTCTTTATTAAGCTTCCACCATAACAGATCCGACTCATTTAGTCGAACTATTTTCCCCCTTGTGCTTCCTGGACATGACCCGGATCAATCTGCATACAGATGAATACTCTATTGCACACTTGAGTTCTCAACTCGGTCTAGAAACTTGAGTTCATGACTTGGATTAGACGTGCTTGAGTTCTCAACTCAGAAAATAGTTTGATTTGATTTTGCATGGGAGACCTGATTTAGATAACTTGATAACTCAAACTTCACATGACTTCAACATTGCATGGCTTACATAACTCGCTAAATCATTTCAATATACATAATTTTTTATACATGATAAGGAAGGTAGTTTGTCTTTATGTCTCTTTGATAATTATGAAACCCCTAGGATACCATATTATTTCCATCTGAACCCTATCCTAGGCTAATTTCCCTATCCTTAGCATACTACACCCTAACCCCTTTCCTTAGATATGTGGTCTAACAAAAATAAACCAGCATAGTTTGTAGTTGCATGTGTTAATTTGTAAAAGTTATTTTGGAATGTGTCAAGTTCATTGTGTAATGGAACTAATATCTTATTTGTTGTTTCTTTTGCAGGGGTAGAACTCATAGTTTTGTTAAAGAGACTTTTGGATATGGGAAACTCATGTAACAAAGAAGAAAAATCTAGAAGGAATCTTCCCATTGAAAAGGTCAATGACGTAAGAGAAAAGGCCAGGTTGGCAATGGAAAGAGTGATACATGGTCCTGTCACTGATCCTAACACAATTTTTGACATGAAAACCTCTTGTTCAGAACCATAGGTAAAGCAGTTGTATCCAATGGACCCAACTCAAATTCCAACATCAACACAATCTCCAACCAACAATTCATCAACGAGTCATGTTGAAGTTCCTCATGACACATGAATATTGGGATATGCTGCATGTGTAGAGATGGACATACAAGCAGTGCTTAATTTGCAATCTCCCCAAGAAGACCACAACCATGTCGAGCACACTCCCATTATGACCGAATGTGTGAATGAAGCACCACAACAAACAAGCTTTGGTATTAATGTCTCATGTCCACCTTCCCTATCTCGACTGTCCGTGCAAGAAGAATAACTCCTAGACATATTCATGTGGATGAAAGTGCTCTATTAGGCCTTGAATGTAAGTTGCCAAAACGCACTATCGAATGGCAATGCAACAAAATTGTCAAGGAATATTTTGAACTCAAAGGTGATGCAGGTAAATGTCAATTATTGCTATGTTTGTTAAAGTCACATTGTTTAGCTGTTTTTAGGAGAATTTTGGGCATAAAGATAGTTCAAAGTTCAAAGTTCAAAGTCTAGTAGTCATATTGTTAGAAATATCTAATCTGCATTTAATGTGATTGGGAAGACGTCTCATACAAAAGATCTATGTTCGGCTCATCGTGTGTTAGTGGAATCAGTTGTAAGCAAGTCCACAAGGCAACGTCTCTTGCTATCACACACTTATCACATACTTAAATTAAATAGAAAAACTATTAAAAAGTACTAGGTTATAAGAGAAAATATTGACACTCCGAGTGGAAATGATTGTTGGGATTTTGTTTGTAGGTTGGCTCATGGAGATAGGAAGCTAATTGATGTTGTTAAGGAGTTAGTCAAAAGTTTTGGCATGATCATACCAAACCTTCATCAAACCAAAGAGACGTGCTAAAGCTGAGAAAAGGTTCTACTGAACGTGAACCCCATGTTAAACACTTCCTTGACACCACACAGACTGAACTCTATGAGAGATTCAGGAATGAGCAAACATAATTGAACCTGGGCCAAAGTTCCTTTGAGAAATGAAAACCATGGTACGTTCGTATATGCATTGATTGGAACACCTGTTGTTGTAGATACCACGTAGAATATGAATATTATTATGACACATATAAACATATATTTTTGATTTGCATACTAAGATTCTGCAGGGCTTCAATGAATCCATACTACCACCGAATGCATCAAGAGACTTTATCCACCACATCACGTGTCCAAGGCCCGAAGGACAAATATAGTATGAAAAATCGTTTCTATATGGGACATGTTCTAGGTGCAGTGGGTTTTCTCTTTTGAACCGTTGCATTCATGAAAGTGAGGAGCACGAATTTGGTAGGATGGGCATGGAGATGCAGAGATTCAAGTTATACGTAACCTATCAATTAGATAGTGCCAGGGAAAGTAAAAAGATTGCATTAGTGAAGTCACATGTACAAATGAATATTGCATATTTTTCATATTACACGTTCAATTTATGACATATACATTTTTCGAAAGGCCACATTGTAATATCTCCCTCGTTTTCATGGCAACAGGAATGGGTATGTGACTTCTTGATGGAATTCTACAAGAAAAAAAAGCAGTATGTTCAACATGTGCATGTAGCACGATGGAAAGATGAGCAATATAGAAAATGTAGGAACACATTTCCTGTTGGAACCATAGTGTCAATTGTGGATTTTGCAGAAAATTACACCCTTCAGCCACCAAATGAAATGCAGTCAATACTACCATTCAGACCAAGTCAAAACCATGGTACATATTATGTATAGGCATGGGCCAGAGAGCAACAATGACATGAGGATAATACTGAAGGAGACAAACTTTTACATAAGTGATGATAGAAGCCATGATCTGCATTATGTGCAACATTGTTTTTGAATTTTCTATGATCAGTTGAAGGAGAGAGATATACAGATGGATCAGCATTGGATATGGTCGGATGGTTGTGGAGGCCAGTTAAAAAATGCTCGAGTATTCCAATGGATGAGTATTTTGCATAAGCTTATAATGTGTTGCATATCTGGAACTATTTTGAGACTAGGCACGGCAAAGACGAGCATGATGGGGTCAGTGCATGCATCAATACCGCACTACGAAGGGAAGAGATTTGGTTTAACACAAACCCTCATATCCGAGATGCATAATCCATAGTTCAATGGTGCTCTGCAACAATGTCAGACCGAGCAAGAGATCAACAAACATCATCAGTGACAGGACGTGTGGTAAGAAATTTTTGGCAAGTGGTTGACATAGATCAATCACATTCCTATAGTTGCGGCACAGTACAAGGAACACATGGATTTCATTCAGTTCGAAGCTCAAACAACCCCTTATTTGAAATATGGACACGAAAAATTGCTTGCTTTTGCAGCCCTTGCAGTAGTGGTGAATGGGATGAAAGAGATGCAGCGAATGGGTTGATGAATGGGATTGTGTGTCACTTGCAGTAGACCAATGTGTAGTTGTTGAAACAACCCAGTTAGAGGAGGGTATGTTAGTGATTTCGATAGACTATGACCATATCTCAAATCTTGTACAACCAAGACACATATATGCAGTTGCTGCCCAAAAGACAATGAATGGGGCACAGGTTATTGGCTGGCACGATGCATCCAAGGTAAGAAAACCCTCTACAGATCATTAATCTACGATGAAGAAATTGAATTTCCTATTGGCTCGATGGTGGTTAAGGGGGAATATCTTACACTAGACGGGAATTCAAGAAAGACTAGTGGGTATGTATTCATGGATTAGAGACTAGGTTCAGTGGTGTATCACTTCACAAACTTGATCATTTGCACAAACATCCATCTGCAGACAATGAAAAGAAAGAGCTCATTCAAGGTACGCTACTACCTGCCTCATTTAGAGCACGAGAGATTGATGGAGACAATTAGCAACAGAGAGGATCTAGATGGATTTATTGAATGAGGTCAGTCAACTTTACGTAAGAGATAAAGTTGCATCAAAGAATGTTATGTTCTACATCGAGGTATGTGTATTTTTATGTTATTTTGTTGGTACATGCATTTTTTGTTGATACATACATTTATATATGTGTTATTTTTCATGTTTTAATGTAATACAAAAAACAAAGCTTGTTGTGCATTTTTCCAATATTTTATCAAACCCTAGTTGGATTCCCTCTTTTTTTTTTAATTAAGCGACCCTCTTGGGGAGCAAAATCCTCATTTGCTTATGTTTTATCAGGTCTACAAAAACCCCTTAGGACATCACTAAAATCCTGCTAATTCATCCTAAAACCATCCTCCATCACACTACGTCTATCTCCCCTCACTTAGCTCCACCCATACACACTTTACAGTCATCAAACATTAGCAAAGATACTTCATAGTCACTTGTATCCTACCCATAAATCAATATTTTGAGGTGTACATGTGTGTCTACTTCTACTTCATGTGCATGTGTGTCTCGCATTGGTGGACCAACTCCGCAAAACCATGTGCCGAGCGATTGGGAGTGGCTTTCCCATGTTGGCCCTGCCCATGCCGACCCTTCTCGGTTTGCTTTTTGCACCTCAGGCTCGAATTGACCTTGTGATACTCACATTATCTAAGACTCTTGAATCACCCTCAACAACGTCCTCCATTAAGGCATCACACATCCCTAATGAATAAGTAGAACCTAGGTCACCTGACACAAGGACATATGAACTTCATAGATGTTCATGTATGGTAATTGAGGTCTTGAATATATGGTAAGAGGAGTAAATAAAGGGCCTATGGGATATGAGTGCCTATGATAGATTTTTTGTATTGGTGATGAATCTTGGGATCTTTTCTATGGCTGAGTGAGGAAAAAAAGGTTATATGACCTAAATTAAGCTTATAGGGATCATGGGACAAATGATGCCTTCAACCAATACACATGTAATGCAGAGGGGATATTTAACCACCATTTGGGATACATATTACATTAGGATATTTTATTCACCAAGGATGTGTATCAAGGCCTTGACCATTGTCATATGGGAACCATTACAATGCTTTCTACACTAGATGGTTCTACACTAGATTGCTGAATGTGGTTGCCATTGATGTCAAAAGAGTTTAGTGATGACAAAGGAATAACCAAGGACATGATGGAAGGGAAAACTCAGTGGAAGACAAAGGAATGAAAAATGATATGATGACATGACATGTATGATGAAGTGGCATGGTTGATCAAAGGAATAACCAAGGACATGATGGCAGGGAAAACTCTGTGGAAGAAAAAGGAATGACAAAGGAAGTGATGACATGACAACTATGATGATGTGGCATGTGTGATGAGGCTAGAAAGACACATGATGGTGTTCTGGTGCTATCATGAAGTTAGTGTTGCAATCTGACATCATTCTGGACAAGTATGCCAAGTTTGTGAAACTTTGGAAATTGACTATGGAAAATTAGTCAGAACTTCTCTAAGAGAATGCCCACCATAATTCATGGTTTGAATAAAATTCCCACACCATCATATCAGGATATAACTTGTTGAATAGGCTATCTAACCATGGTCTCATTTCTTCAAAAGAGTGCTTTATGAAAAAGCTATAGATATGCCAAAACAAGGGTTCAAGCAGTTTTGGACATTCTAAAAAAAGGGTTCAAGCAGTTTTGGACATTCTAAAAAAAGGCTAAGTGTTGGAAAATTGGTCCAAGTAGCCTTGAGGAAATGCATGCCGTACCTCATAGGTGAATGGTAAAAATTATATGAAACTATCATGTTGTAGCTTATTGAAGAGGCTATCCTACCATGGTCTTAGCTCTCAAAGAGTGTGTTTGATGACAAATTTAAAGGCCTTCCAAAACAGGGTTTTAGGCCGTTTTGCACCAGAGGGAGTAAAACTTCCTAAGTGGCCTCAGTAAAATGCCCGCCATAATTCATGGGTTAAATTAAATGTCTACCCCTTCCTGTTAGGATATACCTTGTTGAATAGGCTATCTAACCATGGTCTCATTTATTCAAAAGAGTGCTTTATGACAAAGTTATAGGTCTTCCAAAACAAGGGTTCAAGTAGTTTTGGACATTTTGAAAAAACTGTGTTGGAAAATGTTAAATTTTGAGCATTAATTCACAATACTCTTGGATCTTTATTGAGAGAATAACATATACAGTATATCAATGCATAACAATCACAATAAGCATGACAAGCATCACAAGAATCAAAAGCATGAGAGACAAGAGACACAGAGTTTCCATGGGGAAAACCCTAAGGTGAAAAACCCCACAACTTCCTCAGAGATAGAGAGAGCAATGGCTCAACCAAAGTACAACCAAAATACACTTGAGATAGTCTCCTAGTAGCAGATGATCCTCCTCCTCACTAGTGCACCACTTTCTGAGTGAGAGAAGTGTGACTTTTCGAATGATCAAAATAGAGATCTCCCGATCTCTATTTATACTAACCTATTTGCCCAGTGACCTTATGGGGCCGACTTGTCTTTCCAGGTACATCCAAAATATAATATATATTTCAGGGCCGACCCCACACATGGTGGTCTAATAACCCGTCGCCAAGTACACACACTTGCGACACTTGTCAATCCACATGACGACACTTCCTTATAGAGGAATCACACATCTCTAATAAGGGTACAATAAATATATATGAAATACATAAATGAAATACATTCCGAAGTAACATATACATCAACACTCCCTCTTAACTAGGAAGGTATTTCTTGACACAATTCTGCTAGACAAGTCTTCTTCTCGGGATCATCATCATCATCATCGTCACTACTACTGCTATCTCAACCAATATCCGACTCTACTTGTCATAGAAAGTTCTACAGAGCCAGTCCTTTTTCATACTAGATGTAGGCCCACCACCTGCAGGTCTTCATCATCACTGGCCATACTGTGGAATCCTCAGGACTTATTACGTGCGTCTTAAAACCTGGCTGCAACATCCCAGGCTATTACGAGCACATAGCTCTACCTATCGGATCTCCTAGGAGCACATTACATGTGACCCATCAAAAAACCTGGCTGAAGCATCCCAGGCTGTTACGAGCACACATATCTACCTGTCGGATCTCCCCAGAGCACATTACATGTGATCTCACCACAAAACCTAGCTAAAACATCTGAGGCCTTTTTCATCCCGTCCAGATCTCCCAGGAGCAAATTACATGTGGTCCACCACAAAACCTGGCTGAAGCATCTGAGGCCTTTTTCATCCTGTCCAGATCTCCTAGGAGCAAATTACATGTGGTCATGGCAAAACCCGGTTGAAGCATTTGAGGCCTTTTTCATCCTGTCCAGATCTCCTAGGAGCAAATTACATGCCATGGGAAAAAACCTCGCAAGAGCATATTAGGATGTTACGGGTACACAAATCCGACTTGAAGATCTCCCAGGGCACAAATTACATGTCCTCCCAGAGCAATGTCTCGAAAAAGCATCCCAGGCTGTTATGGGTACGCAACTCCGACCTATACGATCTCCCAGACATGTTCATCTACACAACCTGATCCACGGCCACAAAGTATCATCCTGATACTCATCATACATCATCTTGATGTACACATGATCATCCTGATCATCATCACTGCATCGTCCTGATGCATGTCATTTGGAGAAGCTCGTCATCCATGATCACCCTGATCATACAATGCATCTACCTGATGCATACCAAGTATCTACCTGATACATAGATACATGATCCACACAATGTATCCATCAACATACATGATCTACCTGATCATACCTGATACATATCAACATACATGATCTACCTGATCATACAATGTATCCACCTGATACATATATAGATAAATGGTCCAAGAATCCAACATGATGCATATACAAAATACATACAAATGATCCAACCGATCATATCCAACATCCAACATGATGCGTACATACATATAAATGATCCAACTGATCATATCCAACATCCAACATGATCCATACATATATATAAATGATCCAACTGATCATATCCAGCATCCAACATGATGCATACATACATATACATATAAATGATCCAACTGATCATACAAAGCAGAATCTAGAACATAATCTTGATACTCATCATCCAACGCTTACATCCACAGCCATGTGAAGGATCCTCCTTCCAACATGCTTGGAATGGCTTCAGCAAATGTGTCCATCACTTCTTCCTCGAAGTGTCCTATCTGATGAACACCAAGCCTCTCCCTGAAGTACTCGAACTTCACCCTGGCTAGTGGCTTCATCAGCACATCTGCAATATGCTCATCCGTTGCAACATACAGGAGCTTCACAACTCCTCTCTACACCATATCCCAGATATAGTGATATTTGATCTCTATGTGTTTCGACCTGTCATGAAACACTGGGTTCTCAGACATCTTCACAAAACTCTGGTTATCACAGAAGATACCAATAGCATCCAATGGGAGATCAAATAACTCAGACAATAGCTTCCATAGCCATACTACCTCACAACTAGCTGAACAGGATGCAACATACTCTGCCTCAGCTGTACTCAGTACTACACAGGACTGCTTCCCGCTAAACCAAGAGATCACACCTGATCCCATACTGAAGCAGCACCCAGATGTGCTCTTCCTATCTACAGCACTGCCAACCCAATCTAAATCAACATAACCCTACAGGTTAATCTTTTGATTCACCTCATACTTGAGCCCATAATCAACTGTACCCTTCAGGTACCTTAGAACATGCTATACAACAACTAGATGAACACTCCTCGGATCTGTCAGGAACTGACTCAATGTGTTCACAACAAAGAAAATATCTGGTCTCGTGTTCATCAGGTACATCAAGGACCCTATCATCTGATGATACATAGAGACATCAACCGGCTTAGATGAAGCATCACATAGAAGCTTCAGGTTCAATGCCATCGGTGTGGCTATGGTCTTTCAATCTATCATCCCGAATCTCTTCAGGATATCTACTATGTACTTCCCTTGACCAAGGAAGATACCACCTGCATTCTGCCACATCTCCATACCTAGGAAATAATGCATCATTCCCAAATCTTTCATATCGAACTCGGCAGCAAGCTTCCTCTTAGTATCTGCAATCAATCTATCATCTCCTGTTACAAATAAGTCATCCACATATAGGAGTAGAATCATAGGATTCCCTTCCTCAACCTTGTAGTAAAGTTTGGAATCTGCTTTACTCTAGGTAAATCCCAAACTAGATAGGAAACTATCCATCCTACCATACCAAGTTCCGGGAGCTTGTTTTAAGCCATACAAGGCTTTCTTCAATCTGGACACATATGACTCCCTGTCATGTATTTCAAAACCGAGTGGCTGTTCCACATATACTTTTTCTTCAACCACACCATTCAAGAAAGCAGTCTTGACATCTATCTAGTGTATTTTTCATTTCATTGCTGTAGCCAGGGAAAGTACTATTCTGATGGAAGTATACCTAGCTATAGGTGCAAAAGTTTCTTCATAATCTATTCCCTCTTTTTGAGAGAAACCACAAGCTACGAATCTTGCCTTGTATTTCTCCACACTACCATTTGCAGCATGCTTGATTTTGTAGATCCATTTGGAATTCACAACATACTTCTCTTTAGGTCTTGGGACAACATCCCTGTTGTGGGGAAAATGCACCTATAGTTCAAGGGAGAAACTACCAACTTACGGTGATAAAGATAGACTTACAAGCATTCTGCAAGCACAACAAATAAATGAAGAGATTAGGGTTTAGAGATGCAGGCACCTCATTCAGAAGGTTGATCCTAGCTTTGCCTCCCTCGCTCTTCAATGCTTATCCAGTGTCACAATGCCCAGGCCTACAAAACAACTTGATACCTTTCTCAAACACATTTGACTACACATAAGACTGATATTCATAATAGAATAAGACATCAGATTATAAACAAACTGTAATCAAATCTGAGACACATTAATAGGTCATATTTGGAAAGAGAAGAACGTCTGATCTTTATTAATGAATGAAAGCAAGTACATAAAGTTATACCTTCCTTCAAGCTTGGCACTTCATGAAACCTAGATTCAAGGTCTCCTGCTTCTGTTCTCCAAGGATTCCAGCCTCTAATCAACTGTGCTAGGGTTTACCAAAACTGAAGCACAAGAGAGGGGGATGAGGGTCTCCATTCCTCCAGCATAACTTTGTAATTGGGATTAGTCCCCTCACATGACCCTTCTACCCTCCTTATATAGTTAGTGAGGAAGAGGAAAAGAAGTTATAACCGCTCAAGAGGTTTCCAAACTAACTTAACTTACTCGAATTTCGAGATTTTGACCAAAACAGGGGTGTACGCTACTCTATAGTAGACAAAGTCGCGTACACATGGAAATGGGTGCTACTATTATAACAGTGGAGTTGCGCTCATAAGGGTATACACGCTACTATCATGCCTGTGTACCAGTGCTCATATTGAAAAATGGCCAAAAATAGGCTTTTTCTGCTCATTTTCAGGAGATGGTTTGGTCTGGAAAAATGTTCCTAAGGGTCATATACATCAAATGGGTCAAGAATGAGGTAATTTCAACCATTTTTAGTGTCCCAAATGACTCCTCCATCCACAAATGTCCTATTGTGTGATTGAACTTGATCTCAAGAAGTGTCGTCATGCGACCAAGGGAAGCAAGTGTCGTCATGGACGGAGAGGTGTCATTTCAAGCTATAACAGATGCCCCCTAATGTATGAGGTTAGAGGGAGTACGGGAAACGATGGGCGAAATACATTATAAAAATAAAAAAGAGTTGAATCATGGAGGAACGGAGAAACTGAGAATCATAGGCTCAAATGAAGTACCTGAAAGCAAAGGCAATGTCAGACAAACTTATCCATGGGGTAACTGTCCATGTTCAAAGGGTGGAACATGAGCTCCAAGAGGATACAATAATGATCCAAATACTAATGCATATATCATGGCCACTAAAATACAAGCATGGATCCATGAGGAACATAAGTGCAAACATAGCCACATAAATAGAAGGTGGATCTATGTCAAAACTGGAGAACATAGCCATAGAGAACAAACTGGATTTATGTCTCATCAAGAGCCCAAAAAGAGTGTGGCTCAGTCTTGCGCAACTTGGGCGATAACATAAATGAGGTGATGCTATCGAGGATCCCAAGGTCTTCATCCAAAAACAACCCAAGGTACAAACCTATCCATGCGAATAAATGAGTTGTTGTCTAACATGGGAGGTTTCGTTTGATTACTTGTCATTGATGTATACTGTTAACAAACGCGAGGATGTCCACCAATAATGAAAATGGAACCCAAGGTACCTAGTACATTCAAGCAAGTGCGAATAAGTGGTCTTGCCGTTGAACACTTGAAGAATCCATCGGATAGGAGACATTGATGTATTGCCATCTATCCAATAGCAAGGGAAACTGCCACTAATGACTGCAATCCCCAAGGTACTAACCAAAACTCTAAACTTCATTCCTAGAGCACAATGAGCTGAAGTCGATGGGAAGAAGCCCGTTGGAAGGGAGGCCTTAATGCATCCTCCATCATCCAACACGAGGGACACTCAAAAGGTATGAGTTGATTTGGAGTAGGACTGAACACATGATGAAACATACTGACACCAAGGAATGGCCGACACATGAGGTCAAGGCAACTGCAGAATGGCCGACATAGGTTATATCCTTGAACAGTGAGCACGACACAAGAGTGACTTAGGCAGCTTTTAACACAAAGGGACCACGACGCAAGTCTGCAATGTAGGAGACATTAAAAGAGTCTCCATATGATTGTAAGACTAACCAAACGGAGGAGTAGGAACTCTGAGATCAGGTTTACCCTAAGGCCAATGCTAGAACCCAACTTGTTTGAGAGACTCAAAACAGGTGCTTTGTTCAAGGAGATAGTTGACTTGCTGCCATCATATTGAAAGATATTTTAACATTCTTCCCTTCCCTTTCCTTTTTCATTTTTTAATGAGCTTGACAAAGAACTAAAGCATGCTCGACGGTATTTTCATATTTAAGGAGTCTGAAAAACCTAGAAGAAAACTCCATACACCTATCCGTGGATTTTATATCGAGCCCGGATTGGTCTGTGCCCGGCGGTGTTTTCTTGCTTATAGAGTTGAAAAACGTAAACAGTCCTCTATACACCATCTCGTGGATTTATATCGAGCCCGAGTAGGTGAATGCTTGCTTGGTTTTTTCACATTTCGAGAGTCTGAAAACCCTAAAGATGACTCCAAAGGTCCTTTTTCATAAAGTTAGTCTCCTTCCCCGAAAAAGTGTAAAATAATGGAAGAAGAACTCTTCTAGCGCATACAAGAGTATACCTAGAGTATACCTTTTCTGTAAATTATCCACCAAGGCCCTAAAAAGGGGTAATTCTATACCTAAGTGGATGTTGGTTCAATTATTTTAACGAGCCCAAAAAGACAGCTATGCTTGGCAAACTTTTCCTATTTAAGGAGTCTGAAAAGGGCTTAAAAGAACTCCATAGGGATCTTTTCCGTAAAGGTTTAACAAGTCCGGAAAAGTAAACTCATGACCTCCTTACTGTTTTTAATGAGCTCAAAGGAGATATAGAAAATGCTCATAACTTCCTTACTATTTTTAATGAGCTCGAAGTGAAGATGAAAGAAATGCTCATAGCCTCCTTACTGTTTTTAATGAGCTCGAAGGAAAGGTGGAAGACTTCTCATAACCTACTTACTGTTTTTAACGAGCTCGAAGTAAAAGAAGAATGCTCGCAACCTACTTACTGTTTTTAACGAGCTCGAAGTAAAAGAAGAATGCTCGCAATGGAAGGAGACAAGTTTCAGGGACATGCGAAACTAGCTCCAAGCGCATGGAACAAAGCTATGCCTAATGCAAGGAACATGAGAAAGATAAGTACACTCAGGGTGTGTCTCCTCTAGGTAAAAGGTGTCAAATTGCAAAGGCAAAATGATACAAGGTTTAATGGAAATGAGATCAAAGATGGAGGCTTATATAACGAGCTAAAAGCGTGGAAGCCGGCTTCAGGCTCATTAGCGCAAGCAGGATCATAACAGATGTATATGCAATTTGAACACAAAGATGGGAGCCTTATTAGGGATGGCCAAAAATATATGAGGAAAAAAGATATGAGGCTTCTTCTCAAAGTCATGGTAAATCTAAAAAGGCTCCCGAGCCTATGAGAAAAACTCAGCATGGGCACCAGAATGGCATAAGGGTGCTGACTAGGGTGACCCATGTTAGGTAGTCTCTGCTTTCGGACTGGTGCACAATGCATAAAGAGATGGCTAACACACCAATATCCAACAGGTTCGACCCTATGGCGAATTCGGATGGTAAAAGGTTCAAATGCAACATAACAACGGGGAAGCCTAAACCTATATGGAAGGTTCCGAATATACCTGACATGGTCGCACAAGGTGTCGAAAAGGACCAATAAGCAAGTATACATCCAGCTAAGAATCCTGTCTCCAAGAAACATTAGTACCAGGATCATATCTAAAACATATGTAAGGAAAGACCCGATACAAGTCACTGTGGTAGAAATACTTTCAACTTCATTATCATCAACAATAGGCATAAACAAGGCAGAGTTTTCAAATGAAGACTCTATGGTACCCAAGCCCGAGGACTTACAATCAACAAGATCAACTTCAGGATGAAGATCAAAGTTGAAGGACATGATGGAATCTGCAGAAACAAATTCATCATCACGGGAGTTGAAAATTCTAGAAGCATAATCAAACTCAACAGGAACATCGATTTGCGGATCTATAGGAGAGTCCAAAGACTCAACAGTAGGAAGATCAGACTTTAAGGTCAAACCGGGGCTGGACATAACTACGACTGGATCAACATCCAAATGAATGGCAGACTGTACTATGGACTCTAGGAAAACTTCATCAGAAGGAAGTATATCATCCCAGATAGAACACATATCTAAACATTTAGATGGAGGTGTCACTTGGTCAAAAGCTGGGACCAAGTCCCGAGAAGGTAAGCATTAATTCAGAGACTTCTTCTCAATAGCATTTGAACTCAAGGAACAATATGCCACAACATTCCCATTGGACATAGTAGTGCCTAATGACGAGGGATCCGACTGGTCTACAATTGGGTAATAAGGAGGATCAACGAATGCAAGCTGGTCGATGGTGACAATGTTTTCGTTATGAGGGAAATGCATCACATGAAAAAGCGTAGACACCACAGCATGCATAGCATAAATGTAATCACGCCCGAGGATCATATAAAAGTCCATAGGGTCCTTTAAAACCATAAAATCAACTAAGACTATTTTTCCACCCAAAGTAACAGGTGCCTGACAGAGGAATCCAAACGGTTCACTAGGTCTTTTATCGAAGGTCAACGGCCAATTAACAGCTGGAATAACATTAGGGAAACCCAAATCTCTCCAAGCATAAGCGGATAAGATACTAACAGAAGCACCTTCATAAACAATGCATCGATCAACCGTATGGTTCCCGATATCAACCTTTATTTGGAAAGGTGTCGAAGAAGGAAGACGAGGCTCAGCTAGACTATTCCAATCAAAGGAAGCAATCCTAGGGTTTGGTAGGGGTTCACATGGCACAGGTGAAGTACCCCCTTTTTCAGGAATATCCAAACTAGTAATGCAGAAGACTTCAGTAGTAGGTGCATCAATCTCCGAAGGACTGATGGGATCGATCGAAGATTGCATCGATTCGATCACTTCACTCTCCGAAGGAAGAGTGGGGTCGACCAAATATTGCATTGGTTCAACCACTTTATCAACCGAAGGTTGATCTGACTGCAGGGAATCTATAGACAACTCAGGAATAGAGGTTCCTTCAGACATGGACCACACTCTTTGTGCCTCTGGAATGGCAGGGCATCGGTGAGCAAGGTGATCTCCCTTACAAAGTTTACAAGGGAACTTTGGTTTCCGTCCTATCGGTTTAGACTCCTTTACAATGTCAGTACTCTTAGCATGAATAGCATTGGCTGACAGCTTGCCCCCAGCATGACTCACAGAGGCTAGTTGCTCAGAAGCATCACACTTTTGGACTAAGGACCACACTTTTTGCACTTCTGAAAGTACAGGGCACAAGTAAGTAAGGTGATCTCCCTCGCAAAACTTATAAGGGAACTTAAGCTTCTGTTTGTTGGGTTTTTCGACAACATCAACTCCCTCAGCATGACTTGCAGTGGCTGATCTGGTGTCTCCAGTATGACTCATAGGAACTGGTGACTTGTCATTAATATGACTAGCAGTGATCAATGACGTGTCCTCAACATGAATGACAGTGGTTGAAGACAAACTTTCAGTATGATTTTCAGTGACTAAAATTTTTCTCCCAGCATGACCTCCAGAGGCTGGGTAGGTGCCCCCTGCATGACTTGCAGCGGCAAGGTGCTTGCCCCTTGTTTTGGCATCTTCTTCCTATTCTTCCTCCATCTATTCCTTTTAGACTGCTGACTACTAGTATTGCTACTTTCACCACATGAGGTAGAAGGAGGAGAAGAAGACGTTACTGGAAAAGGAGGCACAGGGTTCTGATGCTCTTGATTTGAGGTGCTCACAAAAGAAGCATCAGGAGCATGCAAGGCATTTGGAGTGGAAAACAACCAAACCGACAACCCAATAGTGAATCCAGGAAGATTCAGAGTAGCCATTAAGGGAGTACCAATGTTTCCAATGAATGGAATAGCACAAGGATCCCCCGGAACAGGGGTACCTTGATTGGCACTCACCGGAATGCTAGACATAGTTTCTCGCTCAAATGAACAAGAAGTTCTCTAAGGCAAACTAAAAAAAGTAGCACAAAGAGCACACCACTAAAAAAGGTCCTAGGTAAATCAAACCAGCCAAACAGATGCCTTCCGAAGAAGAGTCTGGGATGATGAGGGCCCAAAACAGATCAACGAAGGAAGAAAGATAGTTACTCGGGGTCCACAATACAATGACTAAGGGTGCAAGCGCTGGTATCACCCAACCGCCCTCCCAAAGACCTGCAAGGGGTTTCCTCCCATGTCTGTCTTAGGTACAGCAGATATACCCTCTACTGTCACCTATGTATGAACCTAGAGTCAGATACTAAGGATACCACAACACTGAAAACTCCTGGGGGAACAGTCACCGATTGAATCAGAAAGCATGGGCAGGGTAGCTAAGCCTGAAACTCAAAAGAGTCCCCAATATGCAATCTGATCTTGGCGTATGCTCGAACAGAAAGCAGGAGGAGTATTCCCAACAATCTGATCTCGCAATGACCTACTGCATAGATCCCAGGCAAGTTTTGAGTGAAATGGGTTTACCTGTGATAGTCTTACTACGATTTTTGCGTAATGTGTGATCTTGGGTGGTTTAAGGTGTTTTAAACCCAAGATCCTAACCAAGACTAGTTGGTGTAGTGTAATCTAGAAAAGAAAATGTTGCTAGTACATTTTATTAGAGTTCATTTTAAAGGTTACTTGCTTACTCAAAAAGGTAGTGGGTGTGTGAGAGTGGTTATAATAGAAATAGAGTACTGAAAATGAAATATTTACAACCAAACAAATCTTTTTCTTTTCAATGCAAGTCTTAAAATTCTGATCTAGAATGCATGTGCAAATGCAATTTTTTAATTTTTCGAATGCAAAAAAGGTAAAAATAAAGTCTAAGTGTACAAAATTAAACTCAAAACCTAAGAATGCAGCTACTCAAGCAACTAGGTATGCAAAAGAAAACTTGTTCTTTTTGATGCAAAGCACTCTAAAATCTCTAAAGCCACTTGCAAGGTACTCTATTCATAAAATGAATAAAAATTCTTTATGCTTTTCAAAGGTAAGAAACAAAACTAAAACTACCCTACTATCAAAGCAAAGCAAAGAAACTTTCAAGTTCTCTTTATGAAACAGTAAAAGCTACCAAATATGACTTTCAAATTCTTATTGATGTAAGCATGCCAACCATTGGGAAAAGAGTACAAAAACTACTTTTAGACCCAAACTAAGCAAAATGACCTATGAAGAAGTATGGTTTGGTAAAGTCAGGTCCGCACATAAACAATGCAAACAAGGTCTTGAACAACAACCAAAACAATTGAGCTTTCACTACAAAAGAAAAACTAAAAGCATAAGGGAGGATAAGAAACCAACCTAAAAGAGAAATTTCACTCAAATAGATACAAACAGGGTCAAGAAGACTCAAGAGGTTTCAAATCCAGTGGAAATGGGGCAAACAAGTTCAGTCAGACTCAAATTAGGGTACAAAACACCAAACAGGTCTACAACCCCCCAACTTGGGTTAACAAACCCCAAAACTTTGCAAACAAGCCCAAATTGATCAAAATAGGTTCAAATCATGAATGTAGGATTAGTACAAGGATGGGATACCACTTACAGTGGTTTAACTCAGACCTAGGGTCATTAGGGACCCCAAAAAATGCAGCCACAGCCCCCAGATTTGGGTCCACAACCCAAAAACTCAAAAAAATCAAACCCATATTTTGAGCGCTACTGTGTATGAAGGAAACTAGCGCTCATAGCAGTATGGGCGCTACTGTGCATGAGGAAAAGTAGCGTATGGGCGCTATTGTGTGGTACAAACAGTAGCATACAAGTGGAAAAAGTTGCAAAAATGGGGTTAAAACCACCACACCTGGGTCCACAAGGGTTTGCAAGGGCTCGGAAGGGTCTGTAAGAGCCAAGGAGGGTCAAACAGAGCCTACTAACTGATCCTAATCAAGAAAATGAACAAATACCATCAAACAAGACTGAAGAAATGACCTTGGATACCCCTAAGCAGTTAGGCTTTCCCCAGCGGAGTCACCATTCTGTTGTGGGGAAAATGCACCTACAGTTTAGGGGAGAAACTACCAACTTACGGTGATAAAGATAGACTTACAAACATTCTGCAAGTACAACAAATAAATGAAGAGATTAGGGTTTAGAGATGTAGGAACCTCATTCAGAAGGTTGATCCTAGCTTTGCCTCCCTCGCTCTTCAATGCTTATCCAGTGTCGCAATGCCCAGGCCTGCAAAACAACTTGATACCTTTCTCAAACACATTTGACTACACATAAGACTGATATTCATAATAGAATAAGACATCAGATTATAAACAAACTGTAATCAAATCTAAGACACATTAATAGGTCATATTTGGAAAGAGGACGTCTGATCTTTATTAATGAATGAAAGCAAGTACATAAAGTTATACCTTCCTTCAAGCTTGGCACTTCACGAAACCTAGATTCAAGGTCTCCTGCTTCTGTTCTCTAAGGATTCCAGCCTCTAATCAACTGTGCTAGGGTTTACCAAAACTAAAGCACAAGAGAGGGGGATGAGGGTCTCCATTTGTAATGACCCTTTTTCAAAATTCTATTAAAATGCCAAATTTTCAACTTTTTCCTCAATTTCGACCTTTGACTAGTTTAACTGTTTTGACCTCCAAATCAACCCAAATGCTCCCAAATATTCTGTATGAGTGTATGAATTGTATTTAGACTTAAATATTAGGTTCAGGGATTTTTTATGGCCCTCCAAATACTGCTGAAAACTTGATTTGTATTCTGATCAATATAGGTAATTTTGACTAGTAATTTGTGCATCAAATCCCCCCCGGGTAACACTGAAAATGGCCTTCCAAATGCCTCCAAAATCCCACAAATTTATGAACATAGGTATATAATGTGTTAAGTATGTTATTGAGGTCTCATATGCACCATTAATTGATTTTTACTATTGTTCTAACTCTCTCACATTCAACAACAAAAACCCCCAATTCGACCCTTGGGGAAATGACACTATTTAACCTCCCAATACAACTAAACTGAGTAAAAATGCTTCAAATGCTCAAGTACAGTACATGAAACTTGTATAAGACATCCATGGTAGTATATTTATCACAAATATATCAGAGAATCATCCATCCATTCGAAATAATCAACATTATAGTGTCATACATCAATGCATTGGGGAAATGGACATTGTTTGCTCATTAATCAATAGTTTTGCATACAACCAGTGGGTATTTCGACCTGAGACTTTCTGAATATTAATAATAGAGGATATGAAGCTATTACAATCAGAAATATATAATGAGAAGCTCTCTCAAGAGGCACAAGTGCTCACCAAAAATGCCCTCCCTCAAGGAGCATGAATATGCCTTCAAAACTGGAAACGGTGGAGAGAAAGTGCTGCACTAAACCAAACCATGAAACTTCCTGTAGATGCTACCTACAAATACAAACTCCATTAAAGAACCATGAAAGACCTGAGTGGCCTCTCCAAACACCCACTTGGATGGGAATCTTTCACCCTCGAAATTGGCTAAGGCAAGAAACTAGTCATCCACTAGCTCTCTTTTCACAAATGCAATTTTTCTCAAATCATAAAAAGCCATTCTCATTCTTCATTTCTACATTTTATAACCAACATTATCCTTCTAAGGGTCGAAATCCTCTCAATAGATTCAATAGATTTCCATTTAGGAAATATTCCACATTTGCCACTTGTCTCCTAGTTCCAACCTTCCATCTTCTCCCAAATTCGATTTTGAGTCTCTTTGGCTTCTCCCACTCCCAAATTCTCCTTCCTTGAGCCTATTTTTGGTGCTTACATGTCATAGTGGTTAGATGTCAGAGGTCAGGTCTGCAATTTGTCATAGTTGTCATAGATGCTCCATCATTGGTGTCATAGGGGCTAGGGAATCTAGCCCAAGTGTCCACAAACTTCTACTTTGACTCTTTATCTTCCATGGAGGTTACCAATCCTTCCCAATTCGACCTAAGATTACCAATGACATGTGTTATGACTTACCAAATCACCCAAGAGTGTTCACATTCCCATTAATTCGAATTTGCAATAGAGAGATACCATGTGTTATGAAAAATCAAGCTAGTGTGGGTCCCACCACCTCCATATGTCTCCAAAACCACTTGCCACTTAGAATTTATCTTGAATTTATTTATTCACCATATTTATTAAATGCTTGAACCCCTCTAATGTCTAAATATCATTTATTAGCTTCCTTATTACCATCCCACATGTGCCCATCCAACCTAGGAAACTAGTAGGATTGATGGGATTGTCTTACTATGCACTTATTTGAATGGGGACATTACAGTCCTCCCCACCCAAGATTGCTTGTCCTCAAGCAATTTCAGATTTGGATGCTGCAAAATATTCTCCTCTTCCCATGTGGCATCTTCATTTGGCAAGTCCTTCCATTGCACTAAATATTCTTTGATGATTCTACTCCTCAACCTTCTTTCCCGTGTCTTCAAAATCTTTTCCGGAACAAGTGTGAGCTGACCTTCATCATCCAAAGGAGGAAGTATTTCTAAAGTGATGATTTGATGACCAAGAGCTTTCTTGAGACAAGAAACATGAAATACATTGTGGATCTTACTCCCTTCCGGAAGTTCTAGTTCATATGCTACTTCTCCAACCTTCCGCACTACCTTGTATGGCCCATAGTACCTTGGTTTTAATTTTTCTGCTCCATTATTTTTTAGAGATGTTTGTTTATAAGGTTGCAACCTTAAATATACTAAATCATTGACTTGAAAGGTTCTTTCTTCTCTATGCCTATCAGCATATTGTTTTTGTTGATTTTGAGCAACCTGCAAATTGTCTTTCAAGAGCTTTAAAATTTTTTGGCTCTCTTCCACCCAATCTTTAGCCTTTGGGGATTTACTATCACCAAATATAATGTCAGCAAATGTAAGTGCATCATAACCATATAATGCTTTGAAAGGAGACATTCCTATTGACATATGATAAGTGGTTTTGTAGCAAAACTCACCCAAGTGTAGCCATTTTGCCCATGCTTTTTGCTACCCTCCCACATAGTTTCTTAGGTATCCTTCCAACCATTGGTTTACCCTCTCTGTTTGTCCATCAATTTGTGGATGATAGCTGGTACTTGGAGTCAATTGAGTGCCTACCAATCTAAAAATTTCTTGCCAAAAAGCACCCATGAATCTACTATCTCTATCACTGACAATGCTCTTGGGGAGCCCATGCAATCTGAAGATTTCTTTGAAAAAAATATCAGCCACTTGTGCAGCACTAAAATATGATGTAACAACAAATAAATGAGAAAATTTTGTCAACCTATCAACTACCACATAGATGCAATCCTTACCCAAGGATTTAGGCAATCCGGTGATGAAATCCATGGAAATACTGTCCCATTTTTGCTCCGGAATGGGCAATGGTTGTAATAGGCTGGCTGGACATGTAAGTTCTGATTTGTTTTGTTGACATGCTTTACATTCATTCACATACTTCTGAACATCTTCCTTTAGCCCCTTCCAAAAAAATCTTTGCCTCAACTGTCTATAAGTTTTGAAGATCCCCGGATGGCCCGCTAGTGGGGAATCATGTGCTTCTTGCAAAATTCGGTACTTGAGATTGGAGTTATGAACTAAATAAATTCTTCCCTTATAATATATCAGCCCATTCAAAATCCTATAATTATCATCCCCTTTGATTCCATCCAACACATCACAAGCAAATTTGTCTTTGGCATATTCAACTAGTAGCATGTTTTTCCAATCCTTGGCAATATCCATGAGAGAAAAAGAAGGCCTTCTTGACAAAGCATATGCTACTATATTATTCTTTCCTTTGACTTATTCAATATCAAAATCATAAGCTTGAATCTTGCTTACCCACTTTTGTTGCCTTTCATTTAGATCCTTTTGGGTGAGAAAGTGTCTTAGACTATTGTGGTCAGTTTTCACCACAAACTTGCTGCCCACCAAGTATTGTCTGAATTTGGCCAATGCATGCATAATGGCCAACATTTCTTTATCATAGATGGAGTAAAGTTTTTCATGAGGCTGCAACTTTCTGCTCTCAAAGGCTATGGGGTGTTGGCATTGCTTTAGGATAGCCCCTATTCCTCCACCTGAAGCATCACATTCCACTACAAAAGGTTTAGTAAAATCAGGAAGTGCAAGTATGGGACAACTAGTCATTACCTCTTTCATTTTTTGGAAGGCCTTTTTAGCCTCTTCATCCCACTTGAAAGCATCCTTCTTAGTCAAATCAGTGAGTGGAGAAGTCAACTTGGAGAACCCTTTCACAAATTTTCTGTAGTAGGTGCATATGCCAAAAAAGCCTCTCAATTCGGTAATATTTTTTGGTGATGGCCATTCCAAGATAGCCCTAATTTTTTCCATGTGTACCTTATCTCCTTATTTCCCAATAATGTGCCCAAGATACAGTAGTTCTTTCATCCCAAACTCACATTTTGATAATTTAGCAAATAAGGACTCTTCTTGCAAGATTTTCAACACAATCTCTAACTGTTGCAAATGCTCTTCCCATGTTTTACTGTAAATGAGAATATCATCAAAGAAAACCAAAACAAACCTTCTTAGTTGCTTGCAAAATATCATATTCATACATGCTTGAAAGGTGGCTGGAGCATTAGTTAACCCAAAAGGCATGACAAGAAATTCAAAGTGGCCAAAATGACATCGAAAAGCGGTCTTTTGCACATCTTCATCTTTCATTCGAATTTGGTGATACCCTGATCTAAGGTCAATTTTTGAGAAGTATTTGGCCCCATGTAGCTCATCCATGAGCTCATCAATCCTAGGAATATGATACCTATTCTTGATAGTCTTTTTGTTCAAGGCTCTAAAATCTATGCACATTCTCAATGTTCCATCTTTTTTCTTCATTAGCACTACTGAAGAAGCATAAGGGCTAGAGCTTGGTCTAATGAGTCCCAACTCTAGGAGTTCTTGGATATCTTTTTCAATCTCATCTCTGAACTTTTTAGGATGTCTATAAGGTGGTATCTGAATGGGTGAAGTTCCCTCCTCCAAAATAATGATGTGCTCAACCCCCCTATCCGGTGGCCTACCATGTGGAAGGTCTCTAAAAACCTTTTCATATTTTTGCAAAAGTCTCTCTATCTCCTTTGGGTGTTTGACAATATTTATAGTTGGATTAGGAGATGTAATATGACATTCAGCAGCCCATTCTATATCCCCATTCCTCAATATAGATCTCATACTATTGCAAGTTACTACTTGATTTGGATAAGTGTGTTGCCCTCTCACAATTCTTTGTACTCCTTTTGAATCTTGGAATTTCATTTCGGGAATTTGATAATTTAATGTATGCTCTCCTATTGAATACAACCATTGCACTCCCAAAACCACATTAGTATCAGCAACATCAACCACATAAAAACTATCAACAAAAGTATAGTTACCTACGGTGACTTGCAGCTTTGGAACCCATGTTTTGCATTGCATTGTGTTGTGACCGGGAATGACAACTGTGAAGCCATCAAATGGTTCAATAGGTATCTTTCTTTTCTCTAACATATCTGCATCAATGAATTTATGAGTGGCTCCTCCATCTACCAAAACTGAAGTTCTTTGTCCTTGTACCACACCTTTGCATCGGATAGTATGATAGCGAGGTACTGCTGAAAGCACTGCCATTCTTGCTTTGTCCGGTGAAGGCTGATTTTCTTCTTGTCTTTCCTCTTCTACTGCTGTCTCATATGCCTCTTCTTGATCTGAAATATGTTCATCTTCATCCATGCCCCCATCATACCCCTCATTGTCAGAAAATACTTCTATGTATTGAGCCTTTCCTTTGGTACATTTGTGCCCCGGTGTCCATGGTTGGAAGCATGTGAAGCACAATTTCTTTTTTCTAAGTTCATCCCTGTTTAGTCTCTCTTTTTTATTCCTCTCAAATGACTCTCTTTTCCAAGGTTTCTTATCATATCCATCCCTTTGCCAAGGTTTCTTGTCAAATTTGTAGCTAGGCTTAGGAGGAAATCTCGTTCTAGGAAGCACATTTTGGAGATCCCTAGTCAAGCTCATTGCATCTTTTAATGTAGTTGGCTTGTGGGATTTGACCAAACCTCTTAAGGGTTCAGCCAAACCTTCAGTGAACAGCAATACTAATCTTCCCATAGATACATCAGCCACCTTGACTGATAATTTTTGAAAGTCCAACATATATTTGGTAGGGGACCCATTTTGCTTCAATTGAGCTAGTTCTTTGAAAGGAAATTCTGGATCTTTTTGTTCAAATCTTTCTAGTACCCTGTCAACAAATTCTCCATATGTTTTAATCTGATTATGACCCAAGGTTTTCAGCCCATGAAACCACCATTCATTAGCATCTCCTTCCAAATGCAAAATGGCCATTTTTAATGCATCATCTTCCAACATAGGATTCAGCTGAAAATATACATCCAATTTTTGCACCCAAGTGTTAGCAGAATTTTGAGAAGAACCATCAAAAGTAGGAAGTGACATTTTTCCAATAGCACTATTCAATTCTTTGTTTTGGAATGGACTCCTATTGTCTCCTTTCATTTTAATCTTTTGCATAGCATCAATGTAGTCACTGAGTGGTACACCTCTTTTACACTCTTCATTCAAATCATTCCAATCATTTACTAGTTTCTTGTAATCCAATTCAAGATTGGGCTCTTCTTTGGGTGTGAGAAATTTAGGTGCAGTATGCCTTTGTGTGCTTTGAAATTTATCAGGTCTATTATGAGGTCCTGTACTTGAGAAAATATGCTCATTCCCTTTCATCTTTTCCCCTGAGTGTGAACCACTATTATCTCCTATTATCCCTTTGCCTGAAAGTTGGCTACCCAACAATTCGAAACCTTTCATCATTTGTTTATTCATATCTAGCATAACCATGGTAATTCCTTCAAAACATGGTTTTAAGGCTTCAATAAATTCCTCTTTATGTCTTAATTTTTCCTCCTCCTCTCTACCCATTGTTTGAGAAAAAAACTCTTTTTTTGCTACTATCTCTTCTTCAACCAAAACTTCTTCAACTACTGATTCAAAGGGTGGTGTTTTATTTGTTTGGCTTCTTGTTAATACCATCAGGTTCCAAGACCATGCTCTGATACCACTTGTAATGACCCTTTTTCAAAATTATATTAAAATGCCAATTTTTCAACTTTTTCCCCAATTTCGACCTTTGACTAGTTTAACTGTTTTGACCTCCAAATCAACCCAAATGCTCCCAAATATTCTGTATGAGTGTATGAATGGTATTTAGATTTGAATATCAGGTTCAGGGATTTTTTATGGCCCTCCAAATACTGCTGCAAACTTGATTTGTATTCTGATCAATATAGGTAATTTTGACTAGTAATTTGTGCATCAAATCCCCCCCGGGTAACACTGAAAATGGCCTTCCAAATGCCTCCAAACTCCCACAAATTTATGAACAGAGGTATATAATGTGTTAAGTATGTTATTAAGGTCTCATATGCACCATTAATTGATTTTTACTACTGTTCTAACTCTCTCACATTCAACAGCAAAAACCCCCAATTCGACCCTTGGGGAAATGGCACTATTTCACCTCCCAATACAACTAAACTGAGTAAAAATGCTTCAAATGCTCAAGTACAGTACATGAAACTTGTAGAAGAAATCCATGGTAGTATATTGATCACAAATATATCATAGAATCATCCATCCATTCGACATAATCAACATTATAGTGTCATACATCAATGCATTGGGGAAATGGACATTGTTTGCTCATTAATCAATAGTTTTGCATACAACCAGTGGGTATTTCGACCTGAGACTTTTTGAATATTAATAACAGAGGATATGAAGCTATTACAATCAGAAATATATAATGAGAATCTCTCTCAAGAAGCACAAGTGCTCACCAAAAACGCCCTCCCTCAAGGAGCATGAATATGCCTTCAAAACTGGAAACGGTGGAGAGAAAGTGCTGCACTAAACCAAACCATGAAACTTCCTGTAGCTACTACCTGCAAATACAAACTTCATTAAAGAACCATGAAAGACCTGAGTGGCCTCTCCAAACACCCACTTGGATGGGAATCTTTCACCCTCAAAATTGGCTAAGGCAAGAAACTAGTCATCCACTAGCTCTCTCTTCACAAATGCAATTTTTCTCAAACCATCAAAAGCCATTCTAATTCTTCATTTCTACATTTTATAACCAAAATTAGCCTTCTAAGGGTCGAAATCCTCTCAATAGATTCAATAGATTTCCATTTAGGAAATATTCCACATTTGCCACTTGTCTCCTAGTTCCAACCTTCCATCTTCTCCCAAATTTGATTTTGAGTCTCTTTGGCTTCTCCCACTCCCAAATTCGCCTTCCTTGAGCCTATTTTTGGTGCTGAAATGTCATAGTGGTTAGATGTCAGAGGTCAGGTCTGCAAGTTGTCATAGTTGTCATAGATGCTCCATCATTGGTGTCATAGGGGCTAGGGAATCTAGCCCAAGTGTCCACAAACTTCTACTTTGACTCTTTATCTTCCATGGAGGTTACCAATCCTTCCCAATTTGACCTAAGATTCTCAATGACATGTGTTATGACTTACCAACTCACCCAAGAGTGTTCACATTCCCATTAATTCAAATTTGCAAAAGAGAGATACCACGTGTTATGAAAAATCAAGCTAGTGTGGGTCCCACCACCTCCATATGTCTCCAAAACCACTTGCCACTTAGAATTTATCTTGAATTTATTTATTCACCATATTTATTAAATGCTTGAACCCCTCTAATGTCTAAATATCATTTATTAGCTTCCTTATTACCATCCCACATGTGCCCATCCAACCTAGGAAACTAGTAGGATTGATGGGATTGTCTTACTATGCACTTATTTGAATGGGGACATTACACCATTCCTCCAGCATAACTTTTTAATTGGGATTATTCCCCTCACATGACCCTTATACCCTCCTTATATAGTCAGTGAGGAAGAGGAAAAGAAGTTATAACCGCTCAAGAGGTTTCCAAACCAACTTAACTTACTCGAATTTCGAGATTTTGACCAAAACAGGGGTGTACGCTACTCTATAGTAGACAAAGTCACGTACACATGGCAATGGGCGCTACTATTATAACAGTGGAGTCGCGCTCATAAGGGTATACACGCTACTATCATGCCTGTGTACCAGCGCTCATATTGAAAAATGGCCAAAAATAGGCTTTCCTGCTCATTTTCAGGGGATGGTTTGGTCTAGAAAAATGTTCCTAAGGGTCATATACATCAAATGGGTCAAGAATGAGGTAATTTCAACCATTTTTAGTGTCCCAAATGACTTTTCCATCCACAAATGTCCTGTTGTGTGACTGAACTTGATCTTAAGAAGTGTCGTCATGCGACCAAGGGAAGCAAGTGTCGTCATGGATGGAGAGGTGTCATTTCAAGCTATAACAATCCCAAACATCATTCTTCATTATTGATTGGTATTTCTCAACCATGGCATCCTTCCATTCTTTCTTTTTTGCTGCTTCTTCATAACTAGAAGGTTCTTTGTTCATAATGTCACAGAGTAAAGCAACATAGCTGGTATGTGATCTGGTTCTCTTCTTTGCTCTGTGTTCTTCTTCTGGAATGCCAAATCTTTCTGCATCTTGAATGAGCTCTCTAGCCCATGTAGGTTTCCTCTTGTGAGAATTATCCTCACGAGGTGGATCTATAGGTTCTTGCAGATCTTCAAACTCACGAACAACTTTTGGAATTGCTTCAGTCATGGTAGTGTCTTGAAATCTAGTTTCCTTAGGTTCTTCATAAACTTCGATAGGTGCCTTCCTTGATTTGATGAATGCTGAGTTTTCATCAAATGTCACATCCCTACTGACATCAATCTTCTTGAACCCTGGAAAGTATATTCTGTAAGCCTTCGAGCTTTCACTGTAATTCACAAAGATACCCTTATTTCCTAAAGGATCTAGTTTGGTCCTCTTTTCCTTTGGGACATGAGTGAATACTGGACAGCCAAATATTCTGAGATGGATGACTTTAGGTTTCTTACCAAAAAAGACTTCTTCTAGTGTCTTGTTGTCCAATATCTTGTGGGGTGTTCTGTTATGCACATATACAACTGTTCTAGTTACTTTTGCCCATAGATGCATAGGTAGATCCTGGTCATGTAGCATTGCTCTTGCTGCTTCCATGATTGTTTTGTTCTTCCTTTCTGCAACTCCATTCTGCTGTGGATTGTAAGGAGCAGTCAACTCCCTCTTAATCCCCGAATCACTGCAAAGCTTCTTGAAGTCACCTAAGGTGAATTCTCCACCATTGTCGGATCTGAATGTTTTAATCTTCTTGTCAGTTTGATTCTCCATCAAGGTTTTGAATTCCTTGAACTTATCAAACACCTCATCTTTGTTCTTCAGGAAGTATACCCAAGTATTCCTGGAGAAGTCATCAATAAATGAGGCATAGTAAACATACCCACTTAGAGAACTGGATGACATAGGACCACATACATCTGGGTGGATGATTTCCAAGATATCCTTTTCCTTGCTTTCATTGCTTGGGAAAGCCTTCTTAATTTTCTTACCTTTTGCACATCCTTTGCAAACACCTTCATGTTTGGTTTTGATTTCAGGAAGACCCTCTACAGCCTTGCTTGCAATTGGAAGTGTCCTATAGTGCATATGAGCAAGTCTTCTATGCTAAAGTTCACTTGGCTCCATGGAGTCATATACCATGGCATGTTCAGGTTGACCCTTCAATTTATACAAACCTCCCTCTTGCTCTCCAATCACTACTACATCATCTATGGTCTTTCCCTTTGGCCACATTAGGACTTGGCCATCCACAAATGCAACCCTCATACCTTTTGCATCCAATGCAGTGATGGAGAGTAAGTTCTTCTTGAGCCCAGGTACATAAATGACTTCTTTCATCTTCAAAGATTTTCGAGAATCTAGGTTGTAGGAGGCTTCACCACTTCCATTGATTGGGTATTGATAATCATCCCCAAGTTTCACCTTATGGGGTGATTCATGTTCAGATAGGTTCACAAAAGATTCTTTAAACCTAGCCATGTGTTTGGAAGCCCCACTGTCAATTAACCAATCATTACAACCATGGGAGATAGTACCTGTGAGAGCAGAGATTAGAACATACTCTTCTTCACTTGATGAGTCATCATTATTATCATCACTTTCTGCCTTAGCCTTCTTCTTGGGTGGTTCATCATCCTCGTAAGCATGAGCATGAAACCTTCTTTTACTTCCCTTCTTCTTCTTGTTGAAGTTGTTGTTGTCCTTATTGTTCTTGGGACAATTTATGGCAATATGTCCTTTCTCATTACAGGTGAAGCATATTCTTCTTTCTTTGAAGTGATGTGAAGATTTCTTGGAGTGAGATGGCTCTCTCTTGGACTTCCATTTCTTGGTGTGAGCTGTGAGAGCTTGATCTTCATTCCCCATCTTTTCTTCTCATGCCACAAGCCTTGCTTCTTCTTGTGAGCATTCTTCCCGTAGTCTGTTGAAGGAAATCAACTTCTTTCTTGCACATATTCCTTGAATGAAGGAGTCCCATGACCTAGGTAAGCCATTCAGAGTGGTCATGACAACTTCACCATTCTCCACCATTTCATCCACTACTTCTAGTTGTTCCTTGATCTGGGAGACCCTTGAAAAATAAGATTGAATGGTTTCTCCATTCTGAAACTTTACTCCTTTCAATTGGTTCCACAGGGTCATCTTCCGATTTATGTTCTTCCCTTCAAATAGCTTGGTCAAAGAGTCAAACATCTCTTTGGGTGTCTTTAGAGAAGACACATGGGGTATGAGATGGTATTTGATAGAATCAATAATGATTCTCTTTGCCTTGACTAAGTTCTTCTTATGCAATACTTTAGCCTCTTCATCCTCTGGGATTGGGATGTCTTCTTTTATATATGAGTCCAACTCATTATCTTCCACAATTAACCCAATCCTATACTTCCAAGCTCAGAATTTATCATCCCTTTCAAGCTTATCCTCAAGCTTGGTGTGGTGAGACATATTAAAGAGTACTTCAAATGGAAATAGAAAAGATTTAGGTCTTACCACTTGAAATGCTGAAAACTGGATCTAGTCCCGGATTAGGGTTTGTCAAAAAAACCCTAAAAATTCAAAATGTGAATTTGAACTTTTTGAAAGGATAAAAAGATGCGCCTTGATGAGCTGATCAGCCTGGTGTATTCAGAATTTGAGATCAACAAAGCTTTACCCTTCAGATTTGCCTTTTTGTCCTCCTGGGTTCATTGGGGAGAGCCCTGAATTAGGGTTTGAGTTTACCGAAGATCTACCCAACCAAAAATCTCGATCAATGCTCTAAACTTCAATTTTTGCAAGGAGCTTCCAGCTATGTCTTCAGATTTCAGAAATTTCTATTTTTGTGGAAACCCTAATTTTTAGGGCCAAATCTAAAAATGCTCAGAATTAAATTCTGATTGGACAGATGGATTCTCTTTGATGAGTAGAGTCAATCTACTATACTGCTTTTCCAAAATCTATGGAGAGAAACCCAATAAACAAGAAACTCAAGTTTCCGTCACTGCAAAATGTCTTCTTCTCAGGTTAGCTCTGATACCATGTTAAATTTTGAGCATTAATTCACAATACTCTTGGATCTTTAGTGAGTGAATAACATATACAATATATCACTGCATAACAATCACAATAAGCATGACAAGCATCACAATAATCAAAAGCATGAGAGACAAGAGACACAGAGTTTCTGTGGGGAAAACCCTAAGGTGAAAAACCCCACAACTTCCTCAGAGATAGAGAGAGCAATGGCTCAACCAAAGTACAACCAAAATACACTTGAGATAGTCTCCTAGTAGCAGATGATCCTCCTCCTCACTAGTGCGCCACTTTTTGAGTGAGAGAAGTGTGACTTTCCGAATGATCAAAATAGAGATCTCCCAATCTCTATTTATACTAACCTGTTTTCCCAGTGACCTTATGGGGCCGACTTGTCCAGCTAGGTACGTCCATAATATAATATATATTTCAGGGCCAACCCCACACATGGTGGTCTAATAACCCATCGCCAAGTACACACACTTGCAACACTTGTCAATCCACATGATGACACTTCCTTATAGAGGAATAACACATCTCTAATAAGGGTACAATAAATATATATAAAATACATAGATGAAATACATTCCGAAGTTACATATACATCAAGAGAAAATTGGTCCAAGTAGCCTTAGGGAAATGCACTCCATACCTCATAGGTGAATGGTAAAAATTATCTGAAACTATCATGTTGTAGCTTGTTGAAGAGGCTATCCTACCATGGTCTCATCTCTCAAAGATGGTGTTTGATGACAAAGTTAAAGGCTTGCCAAAACAGGGTTTCAGGCTGTTTTGCACCAGAGGGAGTAAAACTGCCTAAGTGGCCTCAGTAAAATGACCGCCATAATTCATGGGTTAAAGTAGATGCCCGCCCCTTCCTGTCAGGATATACCTTGTTGAAAAGGCTATCCAACCATGGTATCATTTCTTCAAAAGAGTGCTTTATGACAAAGTTATAGGTTTGCCAAAACAAGGGTTCAAGCAATTTCAGACATTCTGAAAAATGGTTGTGTTGGAAAATTGGTCCAAGTAGCCATGGGGAAATGCACACCGTAACTCATAGGTGAATGGTCTAAATTATCTGAAACTATCATGTTGTAGCTTGTTGAAGAGGCTATCTTACCATGGCCTCAGTTCTCAAAGAGGGTGTTCGATGAAAAAGTTAAAGGCTTGCCAAAACAGGGTTTCAGGCTGTTTTGCACCAGAGGGAGTAAAACTACCTAAGTGGCCTCAGTAAAATGCCCACCATAATTCATGGGTTAAAGTAAATTCCCGTCCCTTCCTGTCAAGCTATACCTTGTTGAATAGGCTATCTAACCAGGGTCTCATTTCTTCAAAAGAGTGCTTTATGACAAAGTTATAGGTCTGCCAAAACAAAGGTTCAAGCAATTTTAGACATTCTGAAAAATGGCTGTCATTAGAGGAAATTTGAGGTCTAAAATGGGCCTTATAGGAAAATGAGCTATCATATAAGAAAACGAGCCAACCATAATTGCTTGATGAGTTGGAAATAAAGAACCAATAGAATTTCAATAAAATGAGTCAACTATAATGGTTGACTTGAGATATTTGTTATAAAAAAAACTACTTTTTTTGTTCTTATTTTCAACATATCTCCATGTTTGTTTACTCAAATTTCAAGCAGGATCACTCATTGGATGCGGAATTATATTTTGCATCCAATGAGTACCCACATTGCATACTTTTGACAGACCCCCGCTGCCCCAAAAACCAGAAATACCTGAAAAAATGTGATGATGAATTTATTTCCTCATCCAACATCATCATCACACTTTTTTAGGTATTTCTTGTTTTTGGGGAAGCAGGGTCTGTCAAAAGTATGCAATGTGGGTACTCATTGGATGCATAATTGAATTCCTCATCCAATGAGTAATCTTGCTTGAAATTTGAGTAAAAACACAGGGATATATGTTGAAAATATGAACAAAAAAGTAATTTTTTTCTTTCTTCCTCCAAAATTAATAAATATTATTTTATTATTTTAACTATTATTTTATAATTTTCCTTAGGAGGCCCACTTTAGACATTAAATTTCCTGTAATGGTTGGAAAATTGGTCCAAGTAGCCTTGGGGAAATGCACGCCATACCTCATAGGTGAATGGTAAAAATTATCTGAAACTATCATGATGTAGCTTGTTGAAAAGGCTATCTTACCATGGTCTTAGCTTTCAAAGAGGGTGTTTGATGACAAAGTTAAAGGCCTTCCAAAACAGGGTTTTAGGATGTTTTACACCAGAGGGAGTAAAACTACCTAAGTGGCCTCAGTAAAATTCTCGCCATAATTCATGGGTTAAGGTAACTTCCCTCCCCATATGTTCAGGTTGTGGCTTGTTGATTTTTCTACCTCACCATGGTCTCATTTTGTCTTGAGAGTGTCTGAGGAAAAAGTTATAGGTCTGCCAAAACAGGGTTTTCGGTAGTTTTGCACCAAGTTCAGTAAAATGTCCACCTAGGGAAAATGAAGATGAGTCTGAGAGTGAAACTAGCTTAGGTTTTCTCAGTGAGGTGTACTACATCATCTAGTGGCATTGGTCCAGTTTTTTGGTGAAATAAAAAATCCACCTTAGAAATTGCACAAATTGTCCAAGTATAAAATTATTGGTAAAACTGCCTAAGTGACCTTTGTAAAATGCCCACCATTTTCTATAGTTGATGGATTAAATTATTTTGAGGGTATAGGTCTTTAGAGTGTTTATTAGTGCATCTAACCATATCATTATTTTTCCCAAAGAGCCTCTGTAGTTGAAGATATTGATATGCCAAAAGTGCCTCCCAGATTAATACTTATTCACCCCCCCTCTGAGTATTGACCAATATTCCAACATCTAGGGATCATGGGACAAATGATGCCTTCAACCACTACACATGTAATGCAGAGGGGATCTTTAACCACCAATTGGGATACATATTCCATTAGGATATTTTATTCGCCAAGGATGTGTATCAAGGCCTTGACCATTATCATATGGGAACCATTACAATGCTTTCTACACTAGATGGTTCTACACTAGATGGTGTCCATATTATACTTGTGGGATACATATTCCATTTATAGGGATTGTGTGGTGTTTTTGAACCATATGCATGGTCCATAAACCATAAAACATATTTTTTAGTCCCTAAGATATTAGTTTTTATCCTTGTACCATGGGTAGTGTCTCAAGAACCATCTACTATGAGAAACCTCCTAAAGGCTTGCATATTACCATGAATAAGGCCTTGAGACCTATCCCCAGTGAACAAAAACTCATAATTGTGTATGTACCCCACTTGGTAGTTAAAGTTCTCCTTTAAAGGATGTTTGTAATGGTTCAATAATTCCTTTTGTCCCATTAACTATGAAATCTTCAATTATGTCATATGGCTCTTGTTTCCCCATTTGACCATGGTTGAGACCCCAATATCCTCCCTTAGTATGAAAAATATCCTATAAGTGCCCACATCCCACTTGTATATCAAAGATCCTTCATAGATCCGATCTATTTTGTCTAGAAATTTCTAATCATCCCCATATCTCATGCAAAGGCCAAAGTTTATGAGCCCTAGAAGAATAGTCGTCAAAACCCTAAAATCCAAGTTATGTATATAAAATATTTTAAAGATACAAATATCCCACCAAGAGGCCAATGATAGGGAAAATGGAACTATATTTTCTCCATGAAGGGCACATATACGTAGTAGTTTCCCCGAGACGCAATGCATGGCGCACCGACTATTGGATGGCACGTTGCTTAGAGGGGAAGCAAACCCTAAATGTCACATTACGGGACTCTGAGGTCAATGATTTTCTAATTGGGTTAATGGTTATAAAGGGAGAATATTTGAACTGGGTTTCCCACTCAGCAAATAGAAAAGGGTACACATATGAAGACTATAGACCAGGTGAGATTGTATACCATTATACAAACTTAGTTATTGGCACAAACCTCTAGCTGCAAACAATGTCAAGGAAGAATTCATCAAAGGCACGATACTTATTTCCTTACTCCGAGCATGATAGGTTAAGGGAAACCCTTGGTATTCGAGGTGATCCTGATGGTCTAGTCGAATGACCATAGGTAGGTAATCTGGTATGTGGTTTGCATGTTTAATGTTGTACTATTTTATAGGTATGTGGTGTACATGTATGCTATGATTTTGTTTCGTGGTCTCATTGAGTATTGACATTAATATTTTGACTGTTGCAGCCAGACATTGATAGCTTGATAGATTGATAAATTGCATAGACTTGGTACAACTTGATAAATTGCACAAGTTTCATCATGGATCTGTTTTCTTTGTTTTTTTCTCCCATCTAAGTAAACCATAATATCTGCATCCTCATACCCATTTTCATGCTCATTATCACCATCACCATATCCATGCTCATTATCACTATCCCCATGGTCATTGTCACCATCACCATGCCACCATGAACATCACCACCATGCTCTTCCTACCCATGTTGTCACCATCACCATCTAAAATATTGTAAACGACTCAAGACCCTTCCATGCTATTGAAGACCCAATACCCATTAAAGAATCCCCAAGAATGAGAATGCTTTGTGGATTCTAGATATTTTTCATGGGGATTGAGCCTAAGAAGTGTCACTTAGGGAATGTGCCCCTTGTTTTCCTTACTTACACTTGGTACAACTCGAGACCCATTCTTAGTTCACAAATAACCTAGTCATGGTGGCAGTAACATCATTCTATGGCTCGTTCCATCTTGTATCCAAAAGGCCTTCAGGGACACCTACTGGATACCTACCAGGGCCATAGAATTCAAACCGTGCAACAAAACCAGGTTCTAGGGAGTCCCGCAAGTGTGTCTAGGAAGGTTCTAGCTGGGAACGCTAGCCATAAGTCCCCGGTCGATGATTTTGCAATGTTGACCCCCATGTGCAAAAATTGCACACTCCCTTATTGAGCAATACCCTTGTTTCCAAAATGGACCTACAAGTGATGATGTGGCATGTATGATGATGTGGAATGTGTGAGGAAGCTGGAAAGACACATGATGGTGTTTTGGTGCAATCATTAAGTCAGTGTTGTAATCTAACATCATTCTTGAAAAGTTTGGCAAATTTGTGAAACTTTGGAAATTAACTATGGAAAAAGTAGTCAAAACTGCTCTATGAGAATGCCCGCCATAATTCATGGTTTGAGAAAAATGCACACACCATCATATCAAGCTATAGCTTGTTGAAGTGGCTATCTAGTCATGGTCTAAGTTCTACATAAGCATGTGTGAGGAGAAAGTTATAAGTCTTCCAAAATAGGGTTTCACGATAAACTTTGGAGAAGTTCTTGAAAATGGTTGTGTTGGAAAACTAGTCCAGGTGGCCTTGGGAAAATTTAAGCCATAATGCATGGTTTCAGAAAAATGCACACACCATCATATCAGGCTATAGATTTTTGAAGTGGCTATCTATATATGGTCTTAGTTCTCCATAAGCATGCCTGAGGAGAAAGTTATAAGTCTTCCAAAATAGGGTTTCAGGATAAACTTTGGAGAAGTTCTTGAAAATGGCCAAGTGTTGGAAAACTAGTCTAGGTGGCCTTGGGAAAATGCCCGCCATAATTCATGGTTCGAGAAAAATGCATGCAACATCATATCATGCTATAGCTTGTTGAAGTGGATATCTATTCATGATCTCAGTTATCCATAAGCATGTCTGAGGAGAAAGTTATAAGTCTGCCAAAATAGGGTTTTAGGATAAACTTTGAAGAAGTTCTTGAAAATGGTTCTGTTGGAAAACTAGTCCAGGTGGCCTTGGGAAAATGCCCACCATAATTCATGGTTTGAGAAAAATGCACGCACCATCATATCAAGCTGTAGCTTGTTGAAGTGGCTATTTAGTCATGGTCTCAGTTCTCTATAAGCATGTTTGAGGAGAAAGTTATAAGTCTGCCAAAATAGGGTTTTAGGATAAACCTTGGAGAAATTCTTGGAAATGGCTAAGTGTTGGAAAATTGGTCCAGGTGGCCTTGGGAAAATGCTTTCCATACCTCATGGGAGAATGATAAAAATTATATGGAACTATCATGCTCTAGATTGTAAAATAGGCTATCTTGCCATGGTCTTAGTTTTCATAGAAGGTGTTTAATGACAAAGTTAACAGCCTGCCAAAACAGGGTTTCAGGTTGCTTTTACACCGAAGTAGCAAAATTGCCTAAGTGGCCTCAGGGAAATGCCCGCCATAGTTTGTGGGTTGAAGTAAATGCCCACACCATATGGTGATACTATAGTTTGGTGATTTGTCTATCTAACCATGTCCTCATCTTGTCTTTATATTTCCTGAGGAAGAAGTTATGGATCTTCCAAAAGTGCCTCTCAGGTTGATTTGCACTACTCCAGTAAAATGCCCGTCGAGGAGAGAGAAAGAGGCTTCAAGGGGCAAAATTCATTTAGACGGAGTCACCTTGTTGGCCTCCATCCATTGAGTGTCTCACACTTCAACATTGATGAAAAGAAAAATCTCATCATACTAACCTAGGGTTTGATAATTTTGCCCATGTGTCAAATCAGCTGTTTGGAAGACCACTTTCAAATGCCCACCGGAATGTTGTGTGTGTGTCAATAAGTTCATCAATTGACATGGTCTTGCTCATTGTTGAAGTGGCTATCCATCCATGCTTTTAGTTTTCCTTATGGTGATCACATGAGCAATAAATCAATCTGTCAAAAGTGAAGGAAAAAGTGTTTTGCATTTTAAAGACAAAAATTTGTCGAAGTGTCAAACTCACATGGATAAAAGGCCATTTGTAAATGCCCACAAGGAGGTGTCATTGTGCTAATAAAATGAATAAAATGGCATAGGATTTTTCCTTGATGAACTGGCTATCTATCCATAGGCTCATATTTTCCTTTGGAGTTCACACGTGTGAAATACAAGCCTACCAAAATGAGAAAAAAGTCAGTTTTACAGGATTTTATTGCCAAAACAAGCTTTTTGTCATTTTGGCAGGCTTGTATTTCACACGTGGGAACTCCAAAGGAGAATCTGATCCTATGGATAGATATCTAGTTCATCAAGGAACAAGCCTATGCCATCTGATTCATTTTATCAGCACAAGGACACCTCCTTGCGGGCATTTCCAAATGGCCCCTTAGCCTTGTGAATTCACCACAGCCAAATTTTTGAATATGCAAAACAATATTTTTCCTACTTTGGCAGATTGATTTCTTGCACATGTGACCATCATAACGAAAAATTAATGCATGGGTGGATAACCACTTAAACAAGGAACATATCTATGTCACCCTATGAATTTTTTTAGCACAAGGACACCTTCTTGCAGGCATTTCCAATTGACCTTTTTAACTGTTGATTTGACACAGACAAATTGTCAAACCCTAGGTCAACATGATGTGATTTTTATTTTCATCCAATTTGAAGTGTGAGACACCCAATGGGTAGAGGCCAACAAGGTGATTCCATCAGGACCACTTTCATCCTCTGAACCCAAACTGGTGAGCGGACTTGGATTCTGTCGGCTCCCATAGGTGCACATGGCCACGCATGCCCAGGAGCCTTTGGATGAGAAATGACCCCCTTGAGCAAGATTGGCATGGCCCTCACTGAGCAAAACCCTAGCTCCGGAGATGAAACAATAGCACCATTTATGATACTTCAAGGCATGGTGTGGGGGGGGGGGGGGGGGGCATATCTGAAACCCAACACCCCGGATCCGTCGGAATCGACGGATTCTAAATCGGAGTCACGGTTTGGGTGCAGCAGGCATTTTCGTCAAGCACCCCAGGGTCATACAGGTACATTTTGAGGATTTTCTTTGTGGCCACATAACCCAAAATGACGAGCGGACTTGGATTTTGTTGACTCCCATAGGTGCACATGGCCATTTTGGATGTGGTCACGATGGCCATGCATTCCCAAGAGCCTTCGGGTGAGAAATTACCCCCTTGAGCAAGATTGGCATGGACCTCACTGAGCAAAACCCTAGCTCCGGAGACGACACAATAGCACCATTTTCGAGACTTCGAGGCATGGTATGGGGGTTCCTCTAAATGAAAACCAACGTCCTGGATCCATCGAAATCAATAGATACGCGATCAGAGTCATGGTTTGGGTGAAACGGGAATTTAAATCGGGCACCCCGGGGCCATTCAAGGACACTTTGATGATTTGCTCCGGGGCCACGAAACCCAAACAGACGAGCGGAGTTGGATTCCGTCAGCTCCTATAGGTGCACATGGCCATTTTGGATGTGGTTGCGATGGCCACGCACTCCCAGGAGCCTTCGGATGAGAAATTACCCCCTTGAGCAAGATTGGCATGGCCCTCACTAAGCAAAACTCTAGCTCCGAAGATGGCACAATATCACTGTTTTCGAGACTTCGAGGCAGTGTGGGGGTTCCCTAGATGAAAATCAGCATCCTGGATCCATTGAAATCGACAGATTCATGATCAGAGTCACGGTTTGGGTGCAATGAGAATTTTCGTTGAGCACCCCGCGGCCATTCAGGGACACTTTGCGGATTTGCTCAGGGGCCACGGAACCCAAACCGGTGAGCAGACTTGGGTTCTCTCAACTCCCACATGTGCACATGGTCATTGTGGACATGGTCATGATGGACATGCATGCCCGGGAGCCTTCCGATGAGAAATGACCCCCTTGAGCAAGATTGGCATGGCCCTCACTAAGCAAAACCCTAGCTCCGGAGATGACACAATAGCACCGTTTTCGAGACTTTGAGGCACAATGTGGGGGGGCTCCTAGCTGAAACTCGGTGCCCCAGATCCATCGAAATTGACAGATTCACAATCGGAGTCATGGTTTGGGTGCAATAGGCATTTTTTCTAGGCACCCTGGGCCATTCAGGGACACTTTGAGGATGTCAAAGGATCTAGACCTATAATAATTCAGTCTTAGCGTTCTTACATGATTTGAGAAGTTGCTTTCTTTGCTATTAAACTATGCAATTTCCTTCAAACTTCTGTTCATTGACACAATGGATACATGGAACTTAATTAAATTTTTTTTCTACTGTCATTTGCAAAAACTAAGATAGCTAAATTAGATTTTCTTTTCAACGTATTCAGTTCCCTTGTGCATACTTTGTGTTGTTTTTCCGTAATGACATATTAACCATATTTGAATTTCCTTAATTTTTTGTCTTTTCCATTGAAAAACTAATAGGCATAGATCTGAAACTTGGGTGATTTTTGCACTAATTTGACAAGCTGTTTTTTTTGTTATCAAATTATGCAGTTTCCTTTACACTGTCATTCATTGACACAATGGATAAATAGAACTTATTCATATTTTTCTTGTATATTTTGCAAAAACTAAGATAGATGCATTAAATTTTCTTTTCATCCTATTCAGTTTGCTTGTGAATACTATGTGTTGCATTGTTGTACTGATATATTAATTACTTTTGACTTTTCCTTATTTTTTCTCTTGTCATTAACAAATTAATAGGCATGCATTAATAACTAAGTTTAGAAGGATGATTTGAAGTGACATATTGATGTGTATGTTGGATGTTTTGTGCATGTGTGTATGTGAATTTGCTCGATCTGTGTATGTTGTATGTGAACACAATTTACTATGACAAATACTATTATTACATTGTCAGTGTACCCCCATAGAACATATAGTATAAATCATTGTATCCATTCAATTCTAGATTCGATGGTGATGGTAGAATATAGAAATAGAAAGTTAAATTGGTAACCAAGATTTATTCAAGAAAAAAAGGATAGATTATGAAGATACTTTTGCACCTGTAGTAAAAATGAACACCATTAGAATCATGATTGCATTTCCTATTAAGTATGATTGGAAGTTGCATTAGTTGAATGTTCATTAGGCGTTTTTTAATGGAGAAATAAAGGAATAAATTTATCTTTTTCAGCAAGAAGGTTTTATAAAGCAACACCATGAACATCCTCTTTGTGAAGCAAGAACATGAACATCCTCTTTGCCTAAAGCATGACATAAAAATCGTGTTTGCAAATTTGAGACTGCATTATATGGGCTAAGAAAAACACCTATGTAACATCCCTCAATTTCGATGCCTATTGTTATTTTATTTATAAAAATAATTATGAATTTTGTAATTGACCATGGTGAGGAGCTCTAGGCCAAGGCCCCACCAGTGGATCTCGAGTTAGTGTCATGATTACAAGTGTTAGTTTAATCCTAGAAGGTTAAAATATTGATAAAACGACTTAACTAGTACCATAGGTGATAAGGTCATCACCTAAGTTTGGGATAACGACTATACGTCGCAATAACTTCGACAACTTACCTATGAGTATAAAACTACACTTATAAGAGTAAAACTAAGTATTACCGCTAGACATTATGAATAACCTAAACTCCGACAAGGGTGTTAGAAAAGTATTCTTAGTTATGAAGCTAAATTATTATTTTTTATTTTATAAATAAACACTTTGATAATAACGTGAGATGAAGGCCTTTAACATCATAAATTATTTATGCAAATATACTCTTACTTAAAAGAGATATTATTTGTAAATGTACTTATAAAAAGGTTGACACACTCCTTTTTACATGTGCATAATGTTTGTAATTATCTTGTAATTTAAGTAGAGGAGGGATTTCTCCTTTAAATAAAACAATAAATAATCCCAACTAAGTCGTGTCACGGAGCTTGACGTACTTAAGGGAGTGGCTCATAAATACATCTTACTATTTAAGTGATGGCTGCCAAAACATTTTTTGTGGACTTCTACTTATTTCCCCAAATGGCACCGAGCTTTGAAATTCGATCCAAATGTCATTACGAGAAGGAGGGTTCAACGACTGGTAAATCGAGAGAGTGGTGGTATCCTCGATTTAAGCTGAGCTTTAAACAAACTTAAATGTAGGTGTTTTCCCATGACCTCCATTGAGTACATAGAAATCTTGTTAGCTAGAGATTTGGAGAGTGGTCTCTTTAGTAGAGCACACAAACTCCAAATTTAGCCATCTGGCAAGTAGAGAAGCCATTTGTCAAAGAGGATAGTTAATGAACGAATGTCACTGTTTCTACTATTGCTGGCATTATAAGCTGCTTGTAGCATGAATATTATTTTTGACCTCTATACGTTGGCTTTGGGGAGAGGGAGTTGTTATTTCTATTAGATTTACCATAGCCTTAAGAAAGGGGTATTCTCCAAGTTTTTAGTGGAAAGATAGTTTCGAAAGAACGGCTAATACATGCCCGATTTCCCCGTCATTGTTGGAAGCATGCTGCGCAGAGGAATGTCTCTACCTCTGAGTTTGGATGCCGATTGCTTCTGGGATGTATGCATTTCTCCAATCCTTGTAGTTGCATGTCATAGTGAAGATGCATGTTTGCATTCTAGATTGTATGCAGATTCTTACATCTAAGTATGAGCGTCGATTTGCATCATGGAAGGTATGCATTTTCAAATCCCTTTAGTCGCATGCCGTAGTGGAATTGCATGGTTGCATTCTGGATTTTATAAAATTTCTTACTTCCGAGTTCGAATTCCAATTGAATATTGAATTGTATGCATTTTATAATTTACTAGATGAATGTTGTGGTATTGTATTTTGGATGTAATGCATGTTTTTAATTACATACAGAACTTGTTTTCATCTCTGCCAGTGTACTTCCTTGTTGTATTGCGTTCTGAGATGGGAAAAGTGTAGACCTAGAATGGACCTTGTCCTTTTAACGTTTGCTTGTTTTCTTTACAGCCATTTTGTGTTTCTAATATCCGCTAGGGTACATCACGGTTGTATTGTTGTTGTACTTGCGTGGTTTTGCTTGTTTGACCAAGATGATCTCTGTAACTGTCGGTGTAGCCTCGAATTTCATTTCTGGTGTATTTCACCACTTGCAAGAATGTGTGGTTTTTGTTGTACCGAGTCATTTGATAGCCCTGTGTGGAGACCGACCACGAGTACTCTTTGGATCCACCCTAGAAACACTCTGTTGGTATTATTCTGCGATTGTATTATACTAGAGTAGAACTGAGATCTTCGCTGGGATCGATTGGGGGTTTGAAGATTCGAATCCTTAAATGTGGGAAGGGGGAAATACTTTATTTTCTGCCTTTAGGTATGCGTTTGAGGGAAGAGGAGTCGCAATGCCTCTATTATCACTTAAGTGATGGAAGATGAGATCAATCTCTATGATGGGAGAACATAATTCTGGTGTAACGATTAACCTTCAGGACGATGCAATAAGAGTATGAACTTGATTTAGCAAAGATAATCGGTAAGAGATCTCTTTGCCAATCTTTGCATTATAGGTCTTGAATAAATTAATAATTTGATGATGATCTATGTTCTACATTGATAGAGTCTTGGAGTGACCTCCTATTAAATGTTTTCAATTATTTCAACCCCTGAAACTGCAATCTCTGTATCGTCGCCTCTATCTTAGTAACAGGCTTCTTGTAATGCCCATATTTTGATTCGGCATATTTATTAGTTAGACACACCATACTTTACTTCTTATATATTTTGTCGAACTCAGCTCGACTGAGTAAACTATATTGGACCTCATTATATGATGTTACTTTGTCTTATGATTTCACCATGATTATGGTGTTACTATGTTATGCAGTTATGATGTCATGATTATCATATGATTTCCTTATTTTACGATTGCAGTATATGTTTATATGTTTTCCTTAATGTAATGTGAAATATATGATTCGGTACGTGGATACCATCTTCTTATATGAATTATTGAAATGTTATATGTATCTATGATGAGCTAAAAGGTTACATGAAATGAAATGATAAAATGGATCAATTGGCGATCAATGGAAAATGCTTTCTATAAATTGTATTTTGCAAAACACTAACCTACAGGACACAAGGGCTATGGGATAGCCAGTTACTTGATCTGATATACATTGGAAAGGAAAAACATGTTCATACAGCAAACCTTAGCAGCCAAAATGAGGATACGATAACACAAACTGATAATCCCGATAGCAACAAGTATGAGTTGATAAGGGCGTAGGCCCAGTATGTTGAGAGGGATGGATGTGTTTCCCACCCTATGTTTCCATGAGACCCGAGGTCGTGGGAGGGCCGTGCTGAGACACGCTCCCCATGTTGTTGTGATGACGATTGTCGGATGCCTGCTAGGGGAGGATAGGTCCGCTGTTCAGCCGACGCTGTCGCTCTCAAGTTCTATGTGGTCAGATCGGTGAGTCCGACACCCACTGTTGTACTAGCAGAGGGAGGATAGGGAGGATGCTGGACGTAGGTTATGATGGGAGGATGTGTTAGTTAGTACTGTTGGGGGGTTTAGTATTCCTTGATTCCGAGTTAGTGGAAGTAGGCACCCTTCCTGTACTTGATTGATTAAACTAATGTAAACATAAAGACAATGATGTTAAATCGTAAAGGGTTAACTGTTAAATAACCGAGGATGTTAAAGTAATTATACTATAGATTATGCTTGCTCTTCTGCATGGGGGTAGATACTATTGTTAGTTAGCAAGTATGCATAGGCGGAATGGGGTTTGTTTATAGTACATGTCCGACATGTGCATACACTGGCCATGCATGCACACCTTGTACGTGTACAATATTACTGGTGTATAACATACTTGTCATGCTTGAATAGTAGTATAAATGTCATAGATAACTCAGTTAAGGATACATCAATCAACTTAGGTAATGAATGGTTAGGTTGTCAATGTGTAAATAAGTGAATTAGTAATTATATGAAAACATTGTAATAATAAACTAAGACAAGTATCGTCAGTTAACATTGTCATAGAAGAACTGTTGTGAATAGGGTAATGATAGTGTCTAATTAATTAGTAAAATTGTTTAAGCCCTCACAAGTGCTTTGTTTATAATAACAAGGATGCTATGTTGATGATAGGGTACCCATGTGATAAAAAAATAATTAAGAATACTATGATTGATTCACCTTTTATTATTGTCAAAGGGTGATTTAATTATTATTATTAACTAATAAATGATATTCCAGCAAACATTTATATCCCTATCGTAACAAATGCAATATAAGTAAGATTTAAAATATTGATTTATAAATTAATATTGCGTGATTAATTCCATTTCAAAGTTAGCCATAACAAGATAATCCTTTTTGGAATAACCGTGATGTGATGGAAAATGGATATTTAATTATTCAATGATAATCTTGGAATTTAAACCTCAAGCTAAGTAGTCTCGATGGATAAGGTGGATCATTAAGACACATCATGTCCAAGTTGACAAGGGGGCAACTAATTATATAATATTTTATTAAATTAATAACATTAAAATATCAAGGACGGCGGATAGACTTGTATTTAATGAAACTTGTCCCGAATGGATAACCTTGGGGTGATAATTCCCACCGTAATAAATAATTACGACCGTCAATCCAAAACCAAATGAATTTTCCATAGGAGTAATTAATTATACATTTTTATAATGAGACGTGGATGAATGAACTAGGGAAAGGAGTAAAGGTTTGAGGGGCTCGAGAGGGGGAGTTTGGGGCGGTGGAGTAAGCCCAAGGTCTTCTCGAGGATGGACATGTATATAGAGGGGGAGAAGGTTGAAGGTGAAGAGGTTTTTTTGATGGGGGAAGAAAGGAAGTTTGGAGAACAGAAGTTGGGAGAACAGAAAGTTTGGCGAACAGAAAGATTTTGAGAACAGAAGGAAAGACTGCTCTCGGGATTATCAGATTGTGGGCTCGGGGGCTTGGAAATCCTTTGATTTCCAAGGGCCAGCAAGATTATAGTTGGTCGGTAGGGTGGACACTTCAGTTTGGCTGTCTAAGGGGTTATACAACCTGCTACAACTTACGGTTAGCATCAGCATCAGGTAATTTCCGTTATTTACTATTATGCTAAATCTTACTGTAAACATGCAAACTTACTATTTACTGATTTACTGCTATTTACTGATTTACTAAGTTGTGAAACCTATTCTTATGCTGTTGAAAAGAAAATAACGATATGTTTGTTTATTTCAAATTTCGAATGTAAGGTTAGTGAAAACACCACAGTACACTAAATATTACTTCGGCACATAGAAATTCTTAGAAATTCACTTCCTTAAACTGATAAAGTTTAAAACGTAGAAAATTAAACCTGAAATTTTACACAGTGCTCTGCTGTAAAAACCAGAGCACTACAGATGGTATCAGAGCCTTTGTTCAGACTCTTGAACCTACAGGCCTATTCATGCTTCACCTAGAAAATTTACTTGATAATTTACCTACTTGACCTCCAGCCATAGTCATCCTTCAAGGTACCTGCACAACGATAACAACAATTACATTAAAAATATATATATATATATAGTAAGAAGTCAAAACCCAACGTGTAAACTACATACTAAGATAATTTGAAGCTAAACAGGTAACCAAGGTTCGTATGGTGCATGAGTCAATACGATTATAATTCTATCATTCTGAATGTAATTTTCCGCACTATTATCCACTTACTTAAATAATAATTATACCGCAACCGCTTTTTTTTTTTCTCCAAACACACATAGCCAACATGGGTAACATCATAATATAATAGAATGTATAAATACATGCAATTCGATCCTAGAAATCTCAGTAGTAACGAAATAAAATAAGAAAAGGCAGGCAGCATACAACAAAAGCTTGATGGTATATCGCCAGGGTCGAGATCCACAACGGCGAGATTGATGTGGGAACAAAAAGCCGATATCGAGTTTTTAAGGAAGGTTTCCCAAATCTTTCAGAATGTCTTCTAAATTTAAATGAATCGAAAAGAGAATCTCAGCAATAAAATGATTTCCAAGCATACCTATCTGGTTTCAATACAGTATATGTAAATGGGTTAACTTTAAAAAATTTCAACCAAACTAAGAGCTTCGCTTTGGCTGGCAGATATATATTAATATAAAACTATCCTTCCCAAACGCATTCATAGCTTCACGAAAATCACATATCTTCCAGTTTTCTTGTAAGCTGTAATAATATCCATAATGTATGATCATCTATCTTGTAAGCTGTAACTAGTTTAAGTATAGTGTAATGAGTGAACACCATTGTAATCTCACATATTAGGTGATTCCTTTTATGAGCTTGTTTACAATGTGAAAATACTCATTCAGATACACATAGCAGAGATTATTGACAGTAAATAGAGGCGGACGTGTAAGAATCGGGCCGCTTCAAAGTTTATTTGATTACTAAACGATGCCTTTTCATAAAGTTTCTATTTGGATAGCCAGGATGCATGCCCTTAAACTCCACGCTGGTAGGTGGGATCCAAGAGTATTTATAGGTGTTGCTCATAGAACATATTTGTTTAACATAGATTTGAATTATTTATGCATTTACATAACACACCTTCATATATGGCGCACTTATATATGTTATGTACTAGCTTTGTTCTCAGATGACATGAATGACAATGAAAAGTAAGTGAAACGTCTCTTGGACGCATACTATTTCAACTTAGATATGCCTCATATATAACAATTATTTGTTTCTGATCTGAATTGTTAGACAAACTTAGATATGCATGCATTATATATAGTAGAAAGAAATATAAACACAGGGTCTTTCGACTTACCAGCTAGCCAGAGATCTTAGTCACGTAGCGACCTCTCGGAAACTCTAAAATTTCAAGCATTCGCCTTCAGTTCGAAACGAGAGCTGTAGGATGTACCTTAAACTCCAGATCTGAGCTTCTCCAGACCGAGGCACATAACCTTATCCCTGCTAAGGCCATTAATCCACTCCCAACGAATTCATATCATAAATTTCAGAGTTTTATTAAGATTACCTTAAAGGAAGAAATTCCCAGCTAAAATTAGCTCAGAGTTGGTACAGAAGGTCCTTACAGATTGCCCGTCAGACATACTGGCGTTGAATCTCTTTATCTGGTTCGGAAACAGACCCGGCTACAAGCACACGATTGATGCCTACACCCACATTGCTGAAACGCTCAATAAGCTCATCAGTAGATGCGGTACTGCACACGGGGTCCTTGGACTATTACGAGACATCGGCTGCGCCATCAATACACAGACTGTTACTGTGCTTCTCAGAATCTACCGCCACGCAGATATGGTTGAAGAAGCCCTTGACACCTTTAATCGAATACCCAGTTATGGCTGTATGCCCAACACTCTTGCCCAGAATCTCCTTATCGATACCTTGTTCAAGTCGAATCGTGTGAGCATGGCTTCTTCTGTGTGAGCATGGCTCCTTCTGTGCTTCCTTCCTTGAATAAAGCATACCCCATTATACGCTGGGCATCAATTCCTTCAACACAGTCTTGAAGTCCCAGCTCAATCCGTTTCAAGTACCCGCCTTGAAGTTTATAACGATATAGGAACGCTACATAGTAGGTATTCTGAGTAACTATCTCACAGTTGGTTAATTAAAGAAAGGATTTCGTATGGAGTGCCCCGATGGCCAAGGGAGGCATCAGAGTACGCTACATGATTTCTTATTTCTGTAGGGAACCGTAACCTTGTGTTGGTTACACCGAGCATTCTGGCGTGCCAATCTTCAAAGGCACTTTCATAATTAATCATTTGGCTCCTCTCTTTCCTTTGCCACCACGGAGGGAACGCTGGCTGTAAAAGTTCCCCTACAAACCTATCAGGCTCACTCAGGTCTCTCTCAATTACCTGTATACGTCTTCCATCCTTGCCAAGTGTGTAAGCGAGAGCCGAACCTGCGACCCCTGCTCCCACAATGATAACATCCGTCCCTCCTTCAGCAGCTTCGATGGCAATGCCATTGTCGTCTGCTATTTTTTTCTCAAAACTTTTGGTTTGCATTCCCCGTAATTCGTCGGATCTGTATTTCCACCTGCTGAAAATTATATAATAGGACATTAAGACAGAAACAAAGGCAATGGCTACCGTAATCACCAGCGTAAGATGCTCCATCGTAGACCACATTATCAATCCTTGTTGTTGCTGAGGCGTCCCCATTGATAATAGCAATAGCAGGTCTGACCAGAAATGAAAGGGTAAATCTAAGCGAGCTTGCATTTGAGTTGCAGAGCTAAAACTCCATGAGAGAGGGTGAAAATGGCCGCGTCTTGGGGATTGACCCTATTTAGGGTTTCCCCCACTTTCCGAGGGCGGTGGGTGGCTTGGAGAGACCGCGTGTCCTTCATGCACACTCGCTTCTTGCATGGCGGTGAACTGACACGAAGAGCCGCGTGGCCATACCTTTTGCTTAGCCGAGAGTCGAGTGAAAAGGGCTAAGCGGTCGAGTAAAATTTTTCTTATTTATTTTTATTTATTTTATTTAAATTTAGTTTTAAAAGTTATAACCTAAGTTTTGGCAAATTTCGTATATATATTTATAAAGTGTTAGTATCATTTTATTTAAAAATTAATTAAATTTTGTATACGTTATATAATGTTAGCGTGCTTTATTTAAATTTAATTTCGTATATATATTTTTAAAGTGTTAGTATCATTTTATTTAAAAATTAATTAAATTTTGTATACGTTATATAATGTTAGCGTGCTTTATTTAAATTTAATTTCGTATATATATTTATATAGTGTTAGTATCATTTATTTAAAATTAATTAAATTTTGTATACGTTTATATAGTGTTAGCGTTGCTTTATTTAAATTTAATTTCGTATATATATTTGTATAGTGTTAGCACCATTGTATTTAATTTAATTAAATTTGGTATACATTTATATAGTGTATAACCTAAGTTTTGTTAAGAATTAAAATTTAATATTAAAAATTTTGCCGAGATTTCAACTCCTAGTCGAAGGGATGAAAGAGACCCGAAAAGTAAAAAACAAGACACCATTAAGACCAGCACGACGAGCTGAACACCATGACAAGATTGTTTAATAAAAACGACTATAGATTTTACTGCGCTAATCCTGACAATCTGTTATCTCATGATGCAAGTTATTTCTTATGCATAAGTATAAGTGTATGAATACCTACATTTTAGTTCCGCGTGTATTTAATTGAACAACTAAGGACATGATTTTATTTTCAATAAACTCAGGAACTATCATGGTAACAACACGCAGAGGTCGAGGTCGGGGTCAAGGTCGACCACCGTCACCACCACCTCCGCCACCGCCAACACCACCACCACCAACCTCAACACCAGAAATGCAGATCATAATGAGGTCATTGGAGGCTATTATGACCACGATGAACAGGCAGTCGGAAAGGGCCGCCGAGGTGGAAACCACTCAAGTGAGTCGAGAGAACTCTGAAAGGGCACATGGCCCAAGACTGGAACCGCTTCAGGACATATCGAGGGAGTTACAAAAGATAAAAGTTCCAGAGTTTTCAGGAGGACGACCCGGTAAGCATGCAGAGGCATGGCTGGAAGGCATGAAGAGATGCTTCGCATTGAATGAGTACACATCTAGTTCCAAGGCTAGGATGGCCGTCTTTCAGCTTAAAGGTGATGCTTTGAATTGGTGGTCAGACCTCGAGAAGCAGTTGCACCTTACTCCTCTTACAACTTCTTGGGAACTGTTCGAGGAGAGGTTCCACATGAAGTATTTGCCAAATTATTACAAGGAAGAACAGGCAGGTGCACTCCATGCCTTAGTACAGGGAGACAAGACAGTGGAGGAGTATGAATCTCGATTTATGGAACTGGTAAAATATGTTCCTTACCTAGATGCAGATGATTGTCAGGTAGAGCGTTTTGTGTATGGACTTAACTACAAGATTAGAGCTGCTGTGCGGATGTGGAAGCCAACTTCAGTTGCCATGGCAGTTGAGTATGCTCGTTATGCAGCTGATATGTCAGATGGAAAAGGGGGCAGTAAGTTGACAGGAACCAATCAGTATGTTTCAGGGAAGGCATCACATCCTTACTTCAGGGGAGGACAGTCTAGACCTCCTCCTTATGGTAACCGGTTCACACCGAGGGGTAATACTTCAGTTAACTCAATCTCGCAGGCATCGTCTGCAACCCACCAAAGCCAGGGACGTACACAGGGAAGTTCCTATAGAGGAGCAAGGGGTTTTAGAGGAACCAGGGGAAGGAACTCATCTCAGAGGATTCCTTCGAGCAACAGGCAAGCCCCTCCCAATCTCTCTTGTTGGGGATGCGGAGGTCCTCATTTCCAGCGAGACTGTCCCAAGGGTCAGTCAAGCAGCAGGCACAGGGAAGGAAAGGCACCCATGGACAGTTCGGGTAACAGTCATCCGATTCATGCAGCGGTGCATAACCACCAGGCAGAACATCAGTCTACCGTAGTAGAATCCACTGGTAATGTAAACAATGTCAAACTTAAAATTTTGTTTGATCCAGGAGCAACTGATAGTTTTATTTCACCATTTGCATTAGATAAATGTGGGTTGGCAGCCTACGAGCACGATGATTTCAAACTGGTTGAAATGGCTTCAGGAACTAAGCAACCAGTAGGTCTTAAAGTGAGAGGTTGTGGGGTTGACTTAGGAGTTTGCACCACTAAGTTGGATGCTTATGTCACCAATTTGGGGACTTATGACCTCATTATTGGCATGGATTGGTTAGAAGACCATAGAGCTTTCATAGACTGCTATGCAAAGAAGGTGTTGTGCCTCGATGACGAGGGAAGGACAATTCAAATCCAAGGCTTGAAGAGGAAGGTATCCCTCCGTTTCATCTCTATGGTTAAAGCTAAGCGGTGCCTAAGACAAGGATGCCAGTTGTTCATAGTGGAGGCCGTGAGCGATAGTAAAGGACCTTCCTTGAATTCTTACCCAGTACTTTCCGAGTTCAAGGATGTCTTTCCGAAGGAATTACCAGGACTACCTCCAGAAAGAGAGCTCGATTTCACAATCGAACTAAAACCTGGTGCAGAACCTATCTCAAAGACTCCGTATAGAATGACAACTCCAGAGCTCCGTGAGTTACAGATCCAGTTAAAAGAATTGCTAGATTTGGGACTGATTAGACCTAGTATCTCACCGTGGGGAGCACCAGTGATCTTCGTTAAGAAGAAGGATGGATCTCTGCGACTGTGCATAGATTACAGAGATTTGAACAAGGCCACCGTGAAGAACAGGTATCCCATACCAAGAATTGATGACCTCTTTGATCAAATGAAAGGTGCGTCAGTCTTCTCAAAGATTGATTTGCGATCAGGATATCACCAGTTGAGGATCAAGGAAGGTGACATTCCTAAGACTGCCTTTCGAACTCGATTTGGGCATTACGAGTTTGTAGTGGTACCATTTGGTTTGACCAATGCTCCAGCTGTATTCATGAGCCTCATGAATGGTGTCTTCCGAAAATACTTGGACCACTTTGTTCAGGTCTTCTTAGATGATATTCTTATCTATTCTAAAAATGAGAAGGAGCATGAGGAACACTTGCGGTTAGTCTTGACATGCCTGAGGGAACATAAACTTTATGGTAAATTATCAAAGTGTTCCTTCTTCCAAAAAGAGATTCACTACTTGGGGCACATCATCTCAGGTGAAGGGATCTCTGTAGACCCGGAAAAGGTAAAGGCCATTGAAGATTGGCCAATTCCTAGGAATGCTCATGAGGTGCGCAGCTTCATGGGGTTAGCAGGCTATTACCGGAGGTTTGTGGAAGGATTTTCTAAAATTGCAAAACCTATTACCACCTTGCAACGCAAGGGAATCCGGTATGAATGGACCGATGAATGCGATGCCGCTTTTACAGAGTTAAAAAGATTGTTGACAAGTGCACCGATCTTGCGGGTACCAGACATGGATAAAGATTTCATGGTATGCACCGATGCCTCGAAGCAAGGATTAGGAGCGGTGTTGATGCAGGAAGGTGGGGTAATAGCTTATGCATCTCGAAAGTTGAAACCTCATGAGGAGCAGTATGCCACGCATGATCTAGAATTGGCAGCAGTAATGTTGGCACTAAAATTATGGAGGCACTACCTAGTTGGTAGAAGCTTCACCCTTAAAACAGACCATCAGAGCTTGCAGTACATCTTTACCCAAAGGGATTTGAATGCTAGGCAAAGGAGATGGAGTGAGTTCATGAGTGAGTATGACTTTGGTATCTCTTACATCAAAGGAAAGGAGAATGTGGTTGCAGACGCTCTAAGCCGAAGACCGAGACTTTTCTCCTTAATTCCCTTGAAGGTTGACTTGAGGGAAAGGGTACTAGGACAACTATTGGGCGATAGTTGGTATCTAAAAGTAACCTCAGCTATTCAGAATGGAAAGAAACAGGAATTGAAGTATGATGGGTACCATCTTGAGGAAGATGGGTTGTTGCGGTATCAGGGAAGGATGTATGTTCCTAAGGAAGGTGATATCAGGAAAACAATCCTTAGAGAGGCCCATAGATCACATTACTGTGCCCACCCAGGAGTGAAGAAGATGTATGCTGACATGAAGCAACTCTTCTTTTGGCCAGGTATGAAGATGGATGTAGTGGATTTTGTTTCGAAGTGCCTTGAGTGTCAACAAGTGAAGGCAGATCATCGTCACCCGGCCGGTCTCCTACAACCGCATGATATTCCTATGACTAAATGGGAAGTCATTTCCATGGACTTCGTTGTAGGATTACCACTCACATCTCTGAGACATAATGCTATTTTGGTGGTAGTCGACAAACTGACCAAAAGTGCTCACTTCATTCCAGTCAGAGACACCTATGATGTGGCAGATGTGGCAAGGGTATTCATAAATGAGATTGTACGTCTTCATGGAGTTCCTAAAAAGATAATCTCTGACAGAGACCCTAAGTTCACCTCCAGATTTTGGACAAGCATGCAGTCAGCATTAGGGACACAGTTGAACTTAAGCTCAGCTTATCACCCCGAGACAGATGGACAGACTGAGAGGGTGAATCAAGTGATGGAGGACATGCTTAGGATGTATGTTATGGATCAGCAGACACAGTGGGAGAAATATCTTCCTTTAGTGGAGTTTGCATACAACAATAGTCATCACAGCTCCATTGGTATGCCGCCATATCAGGCATTGTATGGGAGGCCGTGCAGGACACCACTCAGTTGGGACAGGTTAGAGGATCGAGTTTTAATTGGGCCTGAATTGATTCAGGAAATGGAGGAGCAAGTGATACAGATTAGGCAGCGGCTGAAGGAAGCACAGGATAGGCAAAAGAGTTACGCTGATGCACACAGATCAGATAGAACTTATGGAGTAGGGGATCGTGTATTTATTCGCATCAGACCAAATAAAAGTACCATTCGGTTTGGGAAGGGTACCAAGTTGTCACCTCGCTTTATAGGTCCATTTGAAATTCTTGAGAAAATCGGACCAGTTGCTTATCGTCTCGCGCTGCCACCCCACTTGCATAAAACTCATAATGTATTTCATGTTTCTGTATTACGACATTACATAGCTGATGAGACTCACAAAATTCATTGGAAGGAATTGCAGGTCTCGGACGAGGGAACCTTCAGGGTCGAACCATTACGTATACTTGATCGTAGGGTTCGACAGCTCCGTAGTCGCCATGTGGACCAAGTTAAGGTCCAATGGGACAAGTATAGCCCCGGGTCTGCTACCTGGGAGGACGCAGAGACCATGCGTCGAGATTTTCCCTCACTATTTTGACCATAACTTCGGGACGAAGTTTCCCGAAGGGTGGGTGTATGTAATGCCCATATTTTGATTCGGCATATTTATTAGTTAGACACACCATACTTTACTTCTTATATATTTTGTCGAACTCAGCTCGACTGAGTAAACTATATTGGACCTCATTATATGATGTTACTTTGTCTTATGATTTCACCATGATTATGGTGTTACTATGTTATGCAGTTATGATGTCATGATTATCATATGATTTCCTTATTTTACGATTGCAGTATATGTTTATATGTTTTCCTTAATGTAATGTGAAATATATGATTCGGTACGTGGATACCATCTTCTTATATGAATTATTGAAATGTTATATGTATCTATGATGAGCTAAAAGGTTACATGAAATGAAATGATAAAATGGATCAATTGGCGATCAATGGAAAATGCTTTCTATAAATTGTATTTTGCAAAACACTAACCTACAGGACACAAGGGCTATGGGATAGCCAGTTACTTGATCTGATATACATTGGAAAGGAAAAACATGTTCATACAGCAAACCTTAGCAGCCAAAATGAGGATACGATAACACAAACTGATAATCCCGATAGCAACAAGTATGAGTTGATAAGGGCGTAGGCCCAGCATGTTGAGAGGGATGGATGTGTTTCCCACCCTATGTTTCCATGAGACCCGAGGTCGTGGGAGGGCCGTGCTGAGACACGCTCCCCATGTTGTTGTGATGACGATTGTCGGATTCCTGCTAGGGGAGGATAGGTCCGCTGTTCAGCCGACGCTGTCGCTCTCAAGTTCTATGTGGTCAGATCGGTGAGTCCGACACCCACTGTTGTACTAGCAGAGGGAGGATAGGGAGGATGCTGGACGTAGGTTATGATGGGAGGATGTGTTAGTTAGTACTGTTGGGGGGTTTAGTATTCCTTGATTCCGAGTTAGTGGAAGTAGGCACCCTTCCTGTACTTGATTGATTAAACTAATGTAAACATAAAGACAATGATGTTAAATCGTAAAGGGTTAACTGTTAAATAACCGAGGATGTTAAAGTAATTATACTATAGATTATGCTTGCTCTTCTGCATGGGGGTAGATACTATTGTTAGTTAGCAAGTATGCATAGGCGGAATGGGGTTTGTTTATAGTACATGTCCGACATGTGCATACACTGGCCATGCATGCACACCTTGTACGTGTACAATATTACTGGTGTATAACATACTTGTCATGCTTGAATAGTAGTATAAATGTCATAGATAACTCAGTTAAGGATACATCAATCAACTTAGGTAATGAATGGTTAGGTTGTCAATGTGTAAATAAGTGAATTAGTAATTATATGAAAACATTGTAATAATAAACTAAGACAAGTATCGTCAGTTAACATTGTCATAGAAGAACTGTTGTGAATAGGGTAATGATAGTGTCTAATTAATTAGTAAAATTGTTTAAGCCCTCACAAGTGCTTTGTTTATAATAACAAGGATGCTATGTTGATGATAGGGTACCCATGTGATAAAAAAATAATTAAGAATACTATGATTGATTCACCTTTTATTATTGTCAAAGGGTGATTTAATTATTATTATTAACTAATAAATGATATTCCAGCAAACATTTATATCCCTATTGTAACAAATGCAATATAAGTAAGATTTAAAATATTGATTTATAAATTAATATTGCGTGATTAATTCCATTTCAAAGTTAGCCATAACAAGATAATCCTTTTTGGAATAACCGTGATGTGATGGAAAATGGATATTTAATTATTCAATGATAATCTTGGAATTTAAACCTCAAGCTAAGTAGTCTCGACGGATAAGGTGGATCATTAAGACACATCATGTCCAAGTTGACAAGGGGGCAACTAATTATATAATATTTTATTAAATTAATAACATTAAAATATCAAGGACGGCGGATAGACTTGTATTTAATGAAACTTGTCCCGAATGGATAACCTTGGGGTGATAATTCCCACCGTAATAAATAATTACGACCGTCAATCCAAAACCAAATGAATTTTCCATAAGAGTAATTAATTATACATTTTTATAATGAGACGTGGATGAATGAACTAGGGAAAGGAGTAAAGGTTTGAGGGGCTCGAGAGGGGGAGTTTGGGGCGGTGGAGTAAGCCCAAGGTCTTCTCGAGGATGGACATGTATATAGAGGGGGAGAAGGTTGAAGGTGAAGAGGTTTTTTTGATGGGGGAAGAAAGGAAGTTTGGAGAACAGAAGTTGGGAGAACAGAAAGTTTGGCGAACAGAAAGATTTTGAGAACAGAAGGAAAGACTGCTCTCGGGATTATCAGATTGTGGGCTCGGGGGCTTGGAAATCCTTTGATTTCCAAGGGCCAGCAAGATTATAGCTGGTCGGTAGGGTGGACACTTCAGTTTGGCTGTCTAAGGGGTTATACAACCTGCTACAACTTACGGTTAGCATCAGCATCAGGTAATTTCCGTTATTTACTATTATGCTAAATCTTACTGTAAACATGCAAACTTACTATTTACTGATTTACTGCTATTTACTGATTTACTAAGTTGTGAAACCTATTCTTATGCTGTTGAAAAGAAAATAACGATATGTTTGTTTATTTCAAATTTCGAATGTAAGGTTAGTGAAAACACCACAGTACACTAAATATTACTTCGGCACATAGAAATTCTTAGAAATTCACTTCCTTAAACTGATAAAGTTTAAAACGTAGAAAATTAAACCTGAAATTTTACATAGTGCTCTGCTGTAAAAACCAGAGCACTACACTTCTCCTTGAGAGCTTGATCGAATGGACTGCTTCATTTAGTACTACGACCTCTCTAAAGGAAGTGACATGCAAAACCTGAGTTCTTAAAATACATAGGAGAGTTGATGATATTCCTTTAGAAGATTTCAAGAATGTTTTATTTTTACTTTTCTTTGGGTAGATCCCTGTTAGAAAATGATGTCTGACTACAGTGCTGGATCTTCTCTGAATTATTTAAAACGTTGCTATATTTTGGAATGGTGCTCTTGAACAAGAATCAGAGAGTTAAATCTTATCTGTTTGTTGTGATAGTATCCCTTTGTTTCGTAGTATCACAAGGATGTAGTTTATACTTTTGTAGTTGTTAAAATCCGAGCTAAACTTTCTTTCCTGTAACGAAATCGTTGGAACTTTTGTAGGATTTCTATAAAATCATTATGTATTATGAAGATCCTTTATATATATATAAGCACTTAAAATATATGTTCATTATATATTACGATGAAAGCTAATGAAGAGCTTATAAAAAAATTGTTTATATATAAGCTTTTTAAAATCATTATATATTATGTTTGATAGTTAAATGAAAAATTATTGGGTTCTTAAAAAGTTACGTTTAATATATATATATGAATAGAAACTTTATGATTATGATTATGTAAAGTTAAATGATTTATATTAAAGAATGTGACCCCAAGTCTATCACTTTGAGGAAATGTCTATACTTAGTAAGTGTACTTTAGGTTATGTTTTTAAGTAGGTAAGAAAAACCTTAGGGAATTAATGAGTACGTCAATTGTTGTAAATGTAAACTTTGGTCTAGCATCTAAAGACTCTTTTGCTATTCAAAACTTTGTAACCATGGGTACAGCTAGTAATGACTCTTATGTAAAAGGCTTCCCTTTGATGAGAAATTTCAAGGATGAAAGTATAGAAACATTTAAGTTGCAACTTGTAAACACTTTGGTTTTGAAATAAATAAATGATGCACACACCTTTGTGGACTAGCCTGTGTACGGGTGAACCACGTTATATTTTGTCTCCTATGTTTCCTATGGTGTTTCTCAATGTGTCTTATGTATGAGTACTTGTTTCTGTCCTTAAAAATGTTTATGATTACTTTGATGTATACGATTCATATAGAAGGTTGGTTGTTAATATAATGCTTCTCTTATGATTATGATTGTGTTGTTACCATTTAGATTGTCTTATTGAAAGAAGTATATGTTTCTTAAAGGATGTATATTAAGACATAATGAAGTTTGTGTTTCCCGCAAGATTTAAGAAATGGTTGACATCTTAAGTTAAGCATTGATTTAGTTAAAAGTAAAATATCTATCTATTCATGCAAAAATGACGGAAGATAGTACTTAATATACATGAATTTCATTGAGGGATCTTTTCCTTGATTATTATAATGACATTTATAAAACAGTAATAAACATTGCAAAGTTTTAATTATTTGTAAGCAATAATTTAAGAAAGTAAACCCACACTTTATATTTCCGCATATATTTTAGTGGCATTTTAGGCACTTAGAAAAGTTTTAAATTTTACGAAATTTTGGGTCCGTGACATATGGTATCAGAGCTGTAGGTTACAACACTAGGGCCTAATGAGCTCAACATGCAATAAATAAGTATGAAGGTTGTTAAGTTTACTAATCGATTATTTTGTTTCATTTTGAATGCATGAAACTGGAATGGACGAAGGGCAATGTCATTCAAAAGTTCAAACTTCAAAGTTTCCCAAAGGAGTAAAGATGAGTATTTCAGTTATTAAAGCAAAGTAGTTGATGTGCAAATCTAATTTGATATAAGAGTTTGCATCAGGATGAATTGAAGAGGATGCACAAGTAAATGAGCATGCGTATAATACTATGGAACTAATATGTTTAGAAGATGAGCAATTGAAGCAGATAAAATTTTCCTTATACTAACATTTTAGGAAGTAAACTCAATCCCGACTGATGACATGATCAAAAAGGGAAGTTGACTTATACAGATAAGTTGAGCTATGTTGCTCAAAAGTAAGTAATGATTTTCTTTACATGTTATTTATAGGATTTTATGAATCATGATTGGTGATAAGACTAATGATTGATGATGTGTTATCATCAAAATGCATAGAATATTATGGTAAATAGATGAATATATTCATTAAATATTTTGTTGCTATTATGTCGCGTGTGGCATGAAAGAAATACTAAATGATTGTTACAAAAAAATATTTCCTAGACTCAAACGAGAAAGTTTGAGGGGAAAAGAATAATTCCTGGACTCGAGCGAAGGCTGCATCTTGCACTCATTTACTAGCCGTTGCAGGGTGCAACTTCCCTAAATTGTGGTCATGTTCCCCATGGAAGTGGAACAAAGCAGGCAGCTCGTTGAATGTTATACTGACCCAAAAGACCTAGGCAATCTTTATATCCATTGAATTGAGCAGGCTGCTCACAATTTTCCTTGTGTTGTTAGAATGGAGCACACAAGAGGTTCTCTGAGGAGACTTAACTTTTTCCTTGTGGTGTTAGAACGGAGCCCACAAGAAGATTCGATGGAGGGAAGCTATGTAATGAGTTGTAGAATAAGACTGTCATATTCCTGCTGAGTTACAGAGGACTCATGATTTGTATGCAAGTCTTCATGATTGCAAGAAATACATAAGAGTTTTGTATGCAAGTCTTCATGATTGCTGAAGTACAAGGAGGTTCGATGATCGACAAAGTTCTGATGAAAGAATTGTTTTATGATATGAGATAATGATAACGATTGTCTTGTAGCTAGATTATCCCATGTATTTATATGTGACTGTTATGAATGCTAGAATAAGCAAAATATTTCCTCAAGGAAGAGGAAGAATGATGAATATTTACTATTTTGGGATTTTGTATACTTATGATATACTAAAGAACGTTGGGAGATCTTGTATGATCTGTGTAATGGGCAGGATAGAAGTGATGAGGGCTTGTTGAAAATCACAAATATGAGAAGACGACCAAAGCATAAGAACAAAAGTAAGCAAGAGATGGTGAACGGATGCAAAGGACAAACCATTGAACACCGAGGACGATGTCATCTTTAAGGGGTGGAGTGTGTAACATCCCTCAATTTCGATGCCTATTGTTATTTTATTTATAAAAATAATTATGAATTTTGTAATTGACCATGGTGAGGAGCTCTAGGCCAAGGCCCCACCAATGGATCTCGAGCTAGTGTCATGATTACAAGTGTTAGTTTAATCCTAGAAGGTTAAAATATTGATAAAACGACTTAACTAGTACCATAGGTGATAAGGTCATCACCTAAGTTTGGGGTAACGACTATACGTCGCAATAACTTCGACGACTTACCTATGAGTATAAAACTACACTTATAAGAGTAAAACTAAGTATTACCGCTAGACATTATGAATAACCTAAACTCTGACAAGGGTGTCGGAAAAGTATTCTTAGTTATGAAGCTAAATTATTCTTTTTTATTTTATAAATAAACACTTTGATAATAACGTGAGATGAAGGCCTTTAACATCATAAATTATTTATGCAAATATACTCTTACTTAAAAGAGATATTATTTGTAAATGTACTTATAAAAAGGTTGACACACTCCTTTTTACATGTGCATAATGTTTGTAATTATCTTGTAATTTAAGTAGAGGAGGGATTTCTCTTTTAAATAAAACAATAAATAATCCCAACTAAGTAGAGTCACGGAGCTTGACGTACTTAAGGGAGTGACTCGCAAATACATCTTACTATTTAAGTGATGTCTTCCAAAACATTTTTTGTGGACTTCTACTTATTTCCCCAAAATGGCACCGAGCTTTGAAATTCGATCCAGATGTCATTACGAGAAGGAGGGTTCAACGACTGGTAAATCGAGAGAGTGGTGGTATCCTCGATTTAAGCTGAGCTTTAAACAAACTTAAATGTAGGTGTTTTCCCATGACCTCCATTGAGTACATAGAAATCTTGTTAGCCAGAGATTTGGAGAGTGGTCTCTTTAGTAGAGCACACAAACTCCAAATTCAGCCATCTGGCAAGTAGAGAAGCCATTTGTCAAAGAGGATAGTTAATGAACGAATGTCACTGTTTCTACTATTGCTGGCATTATAAGCTGCTTGTAGCATGAATATTATTTTTGACCTCTATACGTTGGCTTTGGGGAGAGGGAGTTGTTGTTTCTATTAGATTTACCATAGCCTTAAGAAAGGGGTATTCTGCAAGTTTTTAGTGGAAAGATAGTTTCGAAAGAACGGCTAATACATGTCCGATTTCCCCGTCATTGTTGGAAGCATGCTGCGCAGAGGAATGTCTCTACCTCTGAGTTTGGATGCCGATTGCTTCTGGGATGTATGCATTTCTCCAATCCCTGTAGTTGCATGTCATAGTGAAGATGCATGTTTGCATTCTGGATTGTATGCAGATTCTTACATCTAAGTATGAGCATCGATTTGCATCATGGAAAGTATGCATTTTCAAATCCCTTTAGTCGCATGCCGTAGTGGAATTGCATGGTTGCATTCTGGATTTTATACAGTTTCTTACTTCCGAGTTCGAATGCCGATTGAATATTGAATTGTATGCATTTTATAATTTACTAGATGAATGCTGTGGTATTGTATTTTGGATGTAATGCATGTTTTTAATTACATACAGAACTTGTTTTCATCTCTACCAGTGTACTTCCTTGTTGTATTGCGTTCTGAGAAGGGAAAAGTGTAGACCTAGAATGGACCTTGTCCTTTTAATGTTTGCTTGTTTTCTTTACAGCCATTTTGTGTTTCTAATATCTAGGGTACATCACGGTTGTATTGTTGTTGTACTTGCGTGGTTTTGCTTGTTTGACCAAGATGTTCTCTGTAACTGTCGGTTTAGCCTCGAATTTCATTTCTGGTGTATTTCACCACCTGTGTGAATGTGTGGTTTTTGTTGTACCGAGTCATTTGATGGCCCTGTGTGGAGACCGACCGCGAGTACTCTTTCGATCCACCCTAGAAACAATCTATTGGTATTATTCTGCCGTCGTATTATACTAAAGTAGAACTGAGTTCTTCGCTGGGATCGATTGGGGGTTTGAAGATTCGAATCCTTAAATGTGGAAAGGGGGAAATACTTTCTTTTCTGCCTTTAGGTATGCATTTGAGGGAAGAGGAGTCGCAATGCCTCTATTATCACTTAAGTGCTCGAAGATGAGATCAATCTCTGTGATGGGAGAACAGAATTCTGGTGTAACGATTAACCTTCAGGACGATGCAATAAGAGTATGAACTTGATTTAGCAACGATAATCGGTAAGAGATCTCTTTGCCAATCTTTGCATTATAGGTCTTGAATAAATTAATAATTTGATGATGATCTATGTTCTACATTGATAGAGTCTTGGAGTGACCTCCTATTAAATGTTTTCAATTATTTCAACCCCTGAAACTGCAATCTCTGTATCGTCGCCTCTATCTTAGTAACAGGATTCTCCTCGAGAGCTTGATCGAATGGACTGCTTCATTTAGTACTACGACCTCTCTAAAGGAAGTGACATGCAAAACCTGAGTTCTTAAAATACATAGGAGAGTTGATGAGATTCCTTTAGAAGATTGCAAGAATGTTTTATTTTTACTTTGATTTGGGTAGATCCCTGTTAGAAAATGATGTCTGACTACAGTGCTGGATCTTCTCTGAATTATTTAAAACGTTGCTATATTTTGGAATGGTGCTCTTGAACAAGAATCAGAGAGTTAAATCTTATCCGTTTGTTGTGATAGTATCCCTTTGTTTCGTAGTATCACAAGGATGTAGTTCATTCTTTTGTAGTTGTTAAAATTCGAGCTAAACTTTCTTTCCTGTAACGAAATCGTTGGAACTTTTGTAGGATTTCTATAAAATCATTATGTATTATGAAGATCCTTTATATATATATATAAGCGCTTAAAATATATGTTCATTATATATTACGGTGAAAGCTAATGAAGAGCTTCTAAAAAAATTGTTTATATATAATCTTTTTAAAATCATTATATATTATGTTTAATAGTTAAATGAAAAACTATTGGGTTCTTTAAAAGTTACCTTAAATATATATATATGAGTAGAAACTTTATGATTATGATTATGTAAAGTTAAATGATTTATATTAAAGAATGTGACCCCAAGTCTATCACTTTGAGGAAATGTCTATACTTAGTAAGTGTACTTTAGGTTATGTTTTTAAGTAGGTAAGCAAAACCTTAGGGAATTGATGAGTACGTCAATTGTTGTAGATGTAAACTTTGTTCTAGCATCTAAAGACTCTTTTGTTATTCAAAACTTTGTAACCATGGGTACAGCTAGTAATGACTCTTATGTAAAAGGCTTCCCTTTGATGAGAAATTTCAAGGATGGAAGTATAGCAACATTTAAGTTGCAACTTGTAAACACTTTGGTTTTGAAATAAATAAATGATGCACACACCTTTGTGGACTAGCCCATGTACGGGTGAACCACGTTATATTTTGTCTCCTATGTTTCCTATGGTGTTTCTCAATGTGTCTTATGTATGAGTACTTGTTTCTATCCTTAAAAATGTTTATGATTACTTTGATGTATACGATTCATATAGAAGGTTGGTTGTTAATATAATGCTTCTCTTATGATTATGATTGTGTTTTTACCATTTAGATTGTTTTATTGAAAGAAGTATATGTTTCTTAAAGGATGTATATTAAGACATAATGAAGTTTGTGTTTCCCGCAAGTTTTAAGAAATGGTTGACATCTTAAGTTAAGCATTGATTTAGTTAAAAGTAAAACATCTATCTATTCATGCAAAAATGACGGAAGATAGTATTTAATATACATGAATTTCATTGAGGGATCTTTTCCTTGATTATTATAATGACATTTATAAAACAGTAATAAACATTGCAAAGTTTTAATTATTTGTAAGCAATAATTTAAGAAAGTAAACCCACACTTTATATTTCCGCATATATTTTAGTGGCATTTTAGGCACTGAGAAAAGTTTTAAATTTTACGAAATTTTGGGTCCGTGACAACCTAGGTCATGATATGTGAAGATTGATACATTCTTCTTTGAGGAAGGTTTGATAAGAAGTAAAAGTGACCCTCGTTGGTATATCAAGAAGGATGAAGATGGGCCTATTTATTTGATTTCTTTATATGCTGATGATCTAATCATAAAAGGAAGTGCTACTATGTTCATTGAAGAAATGAAAAGAAGCTTTTCACAGGAATTTGAGATGAAGGACCTCGGGGAGTTGTATTATTGTTTAGGACTTGAATAAGTATGGAGGGAAGATGGTGTGTAGTTGATCACACAAAGCAACTGTACAAATGAGATCATCATGAGGTTCAATATGAATAAATGCAAGCTAATGTATTGGAACAAAATGTGAAGCTCAATAGTGAAGATGAAACAAAAAAGATGAATGACACTTTGTATCTAGAGTTGGTGGGAAGTCTAAATTATGTTGAATCAACTAGACCATATAGTGAGTTCATGGCTAAGGAGAACCAACAACCATCAAATGATATAGCCAAAGTTCCATCAAATTGACAAATAATCCAGCTTATCATGGCAGGTCCAAGATTATTGAAATGCTGCATCATTTTCATAAAGAGAAGATATAATGAAAGAAAATCTAGTATTTGGTCTACTATAATAAATATGAGAATGGTAATGGCATCTTCATTAAGTATATGGAAAATACAAAATTCGAAATGTGTAGAGATAATTTGTGTGTTTGGAAAAACTCTTCTTTTTTGAAATAATGAATGAATGAGTTGTTCTTGAGTTCATTCCTAGAACCATAATAATTCATTGTGACATTTATAAGCTAATAAAATAAATTATAGTGTGATATGAGTAAGATATGGATATCATTGTTTAGGGAATTTTATTGTCCATTTTTTACTTTCTTATTCTTAGAACATGCATAATGCAAACTATTGATATATAGGTTTGCATTTTACACTTTAATGCGATGTAATAAGTATATGATAGAATGATTTTATACACATTGAAAACTATGCCAAAATGCATTTTCATTTTACACTCAATAACTACCTTGATCCATGTGCTTGATGTGTGAAGAATTGTAAGATGCAAGGCCCATTCAAATACAAGGGACTCATATTGAGGTCAGTTGGTGTCTAGAAATAACATCTATATGTACGTGAAAACTTTTCCATAACATTGTTATTGAAGAAAAAATAATTTATGCAAAAATATAATCAAAGACAAAGTCATATAGACAAGTGAAGATCCATCTATGAATATGCAAAACTGATCCAATCATGTACACTTTTTGGAAAAATGAAACATCATTCCCAATGTCTATATAATGGCAGCTTGTGCCCTATACAAAATATGGAAACTCATGCCCTATACAAAATATGGAAAGTCATGCCCAAAATTCCACATCATGGCTAGTGTACATAGGAGGGTCTCTCAATCCTCCTACCCACCCTCAAAGCTCCTAGGTGCATCTCCAAAATCGATCTTCCTCTTCTTCGTGCTAGAGGAAGATGGGTTCTTCTGGTGACTTGAACCACGTCCCCCTGAGCCCTGAAATGAAAACAATAATATGTCAACTTTTCTTGGAAAGTATACAGGTATAAAACATAATTTAAAAATAAAAATAGTTTTTAAATCTTAAATAACTCATCGCATGTGAGGCTGTAAGTTGTGAGGGGGTCTCTGTCCTTCATGCTCCAAGTCTCTCAACAATGCCACCTTGCAACATTTAGAACAATTAGATAAATGATAAAATTATATGCATATAGTGATTTTCGTTAAAATTGAACGAGATTTTCATAAACTAGTCAATCTCACCATGAACACAACTGGTTGGTCTTCAAGGCTGGCAAATGGAGCAGTCGGCTAGACAACCTGCTCTGATCCTAAGGTGAATGGTATAGGGGTGGATTTAGCCACATCGACGGTGGCTACACAACTAGGGGGCACAGTGGAAGAAGGAGAGGTGGAAGAAGGAGGCGTGGATTGGCGTGGGCAAAGTGGATATGCATGTCTAGGGCGATAAATCCTAACTGGCTGTAATATGGATGGGGCCACCATGGAAGGGGAAGTGAGTGTTATGGGGGAATGTGGGGGGGGAGAGGTCTGTGTTGTGATGGAGGGATGGGTGAATGTGGATGGGTGGTATATTGTGGTCGGATGGGGGAGGGTGGAAACATGGGAAACTGTAACGGAGGTGGTGGACAGGTTGGGATGGGGTGATGGGATGCGGGATATCAAACAAAAGGGGGAGCTAGATGGAAGTGTGGTGCTAGATAGGATGGGGGGGATGGATGGAAGGGGGTGGGGATGGATGCATGGAAGGGTGCATGTATGCCAGGGGATACAACTGGCATATACGGTGGCCGAAAGGCCGAGGAGGGAGGGATAGTGGCACGAGCAGGCCGAGGTGCTCGCACCTGCATAAACATTTATAACCTCATAGTTTAATATAGAAAAATATAAATATACACAGACAAGTCATCACATTTGAAATTAAATTTATACTTTAATACACATGATACCTGCACACGTGGAGATCTGCTGATCCCCTGTGGGGATGGCTAGTCGCTGGAGCCTGCGTACACCTGTGCAAACACTACAATATTTAGATTGAATTTATAAAAATAGTATTTACAATATTAAACTCAATGCCAATCATAATGACAATCGGATAGTACTTAAAAAACATGACTGCAATTAATTTAGATTCAAGTTAGATGATTACCAGAGACAAACAATTACTTCCTTAGTAGCGGTAAAAGTATAGTATCCAACAATAGGGAGTAGATGATCACATAAGCTAATGCTTACCTTGTTACGGGAGTTATGTGTGATTGTCTTATAGGTTTAAATGTTAATCCTAATATGATATGATTATACCAGCAGTAGAAATATCACCTCAGTAGGTTTAAATGTTAATCCAAATCTGATATGATTATACCAACAGTAGGTTTAAATGTATATCTGATATGACAACTATATCTGATATACACTTGCACCATGTGAGATGGTTTGTTTAGGATGGAAGTGTGCCAAATATACCAATTTGGTAGGGTAGTTAGACTTAGGAGATGAAATGGCAAGGTGATTTAGGTGTAAGTAGAGAGTATTGTGGGTCAATTAGTGATTGATTTGCTGATTGATTGTAGTATCACTGTGAATTGGATTAGAGCCCAAATATACTAAGTGAATTAAAGTTGTGATATGGTAGAGATAATTCTTTTTCTTGAGTTTATCAATCATTTCTTCTATTTAAAAACTAGGTTCCACCAACCTACAAATGACATAAATGACTCAAGAATCCACACTAAAAAACCCAACAATTAGAGCTTTAAATCAATCACCACAATAACAACAACAAAGATAAGCACGTAGGGGAAATAAGTGCAGGGGGTATCTTCAACCACAAAGTAAAACAATGTTGAATATGGTTGTCATTGATGACAAGACATTAATGACAAAGGAGTAAAAATGCCTGCCAGCTGTAATGGAAAATGTCCGCAGGCATTGTAGCCACATATGTGCTGGTTCGATGGGATTTGGATATTATATAAAGTTTTTATTGTATTGGTGCAGTCCATTTGTTCAAGACTTGGTAAAGAACATGGTTGTAGGGATCGTGTCCTTTGACCCACAATGGATTGGGCCCATGATAGGAACAAATGACCCATTCTATGGTCATTCATTGAAGATAATGTGGCAAAGAAGATTGACAATTTATGCTTGAAGTGTTGACATGGCAAGAAAGCCCCTGCCCTGCTTTTGAAAGAGTTCTTGCCTTGTATCAAGGAATGGTCATTTTGAAGAATTTAGAGATTAGGAATGTTTTAATTTTTGGGGACTCTTCTCTCATCATTGGTCAAGTAAGAATGGCAGATTTTGGAAATTTCTCTCCCATTTCTATAATCATTAGAGGTATTAATGGTATAGCTACAAATTTTGAATTTATTGGATATTTTCATATTCTTTGTTCATGTGATACCAAATTTACATAAACCATAGTGAATGTGATGGTGAAATTGGAAAAAGGTGTGTTATAACTCACTCAATTCCTTCATGAAATACATCAACAATCACACTTACTGGTATTTATGTGATAAATGGCAATGGATGCGGCTGAGGAAATCACTTTTAAGTCCTCCCCATTCAAGTAATCAATGCACACTTGAACTTGGATTATTCTACAGTGGGAGTTTTAATTTGGTTCGGATGGAAAATCTTGGTGTGTGTAGGATATCTCTGACTATTAATGCCAAGAAACTTCATCATATGGTAAGTTGGGTTGAGCCAAAATTTGTTTCTAGATTACTTCATAATTTGTAGGGGTGGTGGTGAATGTTGTTGGGTAGTGAAGAGTATGGGAATATTTTTTTTGGGTTTGTTTCTTTGTTACGAATTGGACTATGAAATGATTATTTTAATTGGAAATGTTGGTTTGTGGATGAAAACTTGAACTCTTGTTTTTTAGGAAATCCTTTTTTGGTTTATTATCTAGGTGATCTCAATGGAGAATTAGGCAATTTCTTTGCAATTTAGGTTATTTCTCCAAGCACTTTCTCTTGTACTTTATGTTGGTACTATGGAAGAAAACAACCAAAATGATGTGTGTTCATTATGGATTTACAAGGCTTCACAATGTCCTGAGGTGCTTATCACCACATATGAACACCTTATAAGAGGTAATTTTGCATATTAATCAAAGTATATGTAGTCATCATGAAGACCAATTGGCTAGGCTTTTGGATATGGAAAAGAGAATGGAAGCACAGAGTGAAAAGTTAGAGAAGTTGGCTACAGATTTAGAAATTCCTCGTAACATTACACCGTTTGGTTTCCATAGGTTCAATGAATGGTATTCATCCAAAAGACTTTGTAGTTCAACAGGATTTTGGTGATTATGAAGACATAGAATAAGCACAAGTAGCATCATAAATGAAAGAAGTTGAAAATGCAAAAGCAAAGGATGCCTAAAGTGAACATGAACACATGTCTAGTTTTCTTAGGTTTTCATGTTTTATAAGGTTTCATTTTTGTTTGGTTGGATTATATGAATTTATAGCTCTCAAATAATTTAGACAATATGATAAACACAACTATTAAATATGATTATAATATGATAAACATGTTTTGTGAGAATTATTGATTTTGATTTTAGTTTTAAACGATGATAATATAAAAAATGGTTACTCAGTGCTAATTAATTTGTAATTATTGAACACAAATTACTCATAACTGGATCTAATTATTCAAAGTAAATAAGTTACCTATGTGTATGGTGACGCAATCTCCTCTGTTACTGCCATGGCTCGGTCTAGTTCGAAGGAACCAATGTCCTCCCACCTAGAGGATGGAGACTCGGATCTGAATAACTGCACATTTAAACAAATAAAGTCAACAATGTGTAATTCAAAGTTAAATATATTAAAAAATACGATATCAAATAAAATACAATAAATACTTGAACATTAAATAAAACAATAGCTAACTTGGTCCATGTAGCTCTTCATGGCATGCTACTATGTAGGACCATGGAAAGAATGACCATAGTGAGAACAACGATGTGTCGTTCTTCCGATCGAACTAGATGGCCCTTCTTGGGTTCCACTTGTACCTGGCATGTCCTGACCACCACCCATAGACTGTGCAGTTGTGTGTGTCTCATCATTGTCCTCTAGGCTCTGTAAAGACATAGCCACAAATGTTGTATGTCTAATCAAATAATGTGTGGAATGTCTAACCGAGTCATCAATCTAATCTAGGCCGCTACCAAAACCACGTGGCTGAGGAGGGGGGTTTGTCTCTGTTGTGGGTGTAGGAGGTCCTCTGAGTGGGTTGCGGTGGGCCTGAGGTCGATCTTGGGAAGAGCCAAGACCGACACCCTAAAACTCAGTGATGCCAAATTAATTGACATGGTGGCCTAGCTCAAACTCAGCCCACAATTTCCTAAGAAAATACTGTGGGACCTCGAAATTATTACATGGGGGCTTGTCAAACACCATAAACCATCTCTTTCTCCAGTTATCTCTCCATGGCTGGTAAATACACCAGTCCATGCAAACCCATCTCTTCTTCACATCTAGAGGTTGTATTGTCTTGGGATCTATGAATTTGTTGTACAATTGTGCTTTCGTGATGTTGAGGTCTTTAATTTGTTCTTTGGATATCCTAGTGGAATAGCGATCCCTCATTTGAGCCCTGTATTGGCTCATATTTGTGATCTCATTGTGGGCAATGTTGATGGATTCAATGATGTTTTGCAATGATGTACCCAGGGAAACCCGAGAGAGTTCCTTGGTGCTCTTCAATTCATCTCTTAATACCCTTAATTCATTTAAGTATTGATGTAATTCATCCTCGGGGTTTTTAGATAGTTCATCACCAGGTTCATTGTCCATTCCAATGTTGATGTTATCTTCTGATGGTTCGGTTTCATTGGTTTCCTCTGATGGTTGTGGTGTGTTTGTCATTTTGTTAGGTGTATTTAATCTGCAATGACAATTTGTTGGTTTTTTAATTGATTGTATTTTTTTTAATTTAAGTTTTTAATGGAAAACAAAACAAAAAAACAAAAAAAAACAAAAAATTGATTGGTTGAGCACCTACCTGGAGGAAATAGTGGCAACGGAGTGGAGGTTGAGTTTGATGATGAGTAGGAGGTTGTTGGGTGCTCCAACACGCGCTTGCGGGGTATCTATATCGCCACTCCACGCTCGCGGGTTTGTTATTGTGATAACAAACTCGCTGTCTGTTTTTTTTTTATAAAAAAAATAGGCACGTGCACGCATTAATTACCCATGCATGCATATATTTGCGTACACATTAATAACGCGTTTCCACACATTTTGTCCACGTCAACTCACCAATGTGGAATATTGGAATTGCCGAAGTAGGGGAGCGTACGTGTGTTTGAATGCGCGTGCACGCCCTTGTTTTTTTCTGCTCGTGTGCTTCTATTGCGGCCTTTTTGGGTACCAGCTTCGTGCGGGTACCCTCTACACATCGGTAGCTCTAAACCAATGACTAGTAATGGCACATAGGACACTAAGAGAATTCATCCCCATGGTGTATCATGAGGTAATGATCTACCTCATGACCTTGAGTATGTTAGTATCTATCATACATTTTGGGAGGGTTCCATTCTTGGGTATTTTGTGGGAAGGGTGCCAAAATTAGGCCCATGAGGTTTGGGATCCTTATGGGTAGAACTGCACACACACAAGAATTCTTACTAAGGGCCTCATCCTACTTTATTTCCGTGATTCTTTAGATGTAAAAAAATTTAAATCATGGGTCATGGATCAATAAAAATGCCCTTGTGGTCCTTAACCAATGGACCCATGATTTCTTAGTTGATAAACAATGTAACTTGCTTGCCCAGTGTGGGTAGATTTCCTAGGACCACATATGTAGTTTTGTTTGGACCTATATAATGGATCATTGCCCCTTTTGGAAAATTCATTTACGGAGAAATAAAATGTTTCTTAAGCCCTACGGCTCAATCATGCTTCGATGCCATGTTTGTATGCAAGTCAATTTGTATCAAGACCTAAAGGAAGCCATCCATTTCCATATTAGTACACTAGTGCATTGCTAGCCAACCCATTACATAAATAAAACCACTATTTTAAATACTAGAGTGTTGATCATCCTATTCAAGATTGTCAATTTATGGCTCAAGAGGAAATAAAAAAGGCCCCATCCTTGTTGACCCATCTCACCAAAGCTACTCAAACTCTTGAGGTGAGTGAAGGGTTTTGGATGGAAGTAATGAGTAAAGGGAAGAATTCCACCAATGTGACCACAATTGAACCTACATAAGTCACACTAATAAAACCTTAGGGAAGTAACGCCCTTGAGGAAGTTTGTGATAGTTTTTAGGTATCTCTCAAGACCTCCTAAGCCTCTGTTGGATTCATAGTCATGGGGGGTTGTAATTGGCATGTCCATTCTCCATTCCGATTGGAGAATGCTCAAGGGGGGTTAAAAGTAGTTTCTTTCCTTTTCATTGCAATATGAACATGTGGTCATTGCTAAATTAGAAACATGTGTGCACTTTTAGGAATGTGCGCATGTTCCTTTTAAATATGTTCATTGCCTCGTCAAATATCCATGCAATTATGCCATGTATTGGTATTCCACACCAATTTTAGAAATATTAAAACAAAACGCATGCATATGTGCAAATTTTAAGAATGCATGTATTCTTAAGCATGCACACACTAGGAACACATGCGCGTTCCTTTGTTTATAAATAAAAATAGGGCCAATTGTTTATTTTTTATTCATATCTCCAAAGGCCAACAACAATTCTAAGCATCCAACAAACACAGGCACATTCTAGAAGGAGATACAGTTCCAGGGAGCTAGAATGATCCTTGTTAAGGAGCATTTATAGCTAAGTTTTATTTTTCTTACAAATTTTATATTTTTTACATTTTAGAAATTTTGATCTTTTTTAAAAATATGTTTAATTATTGTTGAATTGTAGTTTTCATTCCACAAAGATGGTGAAAAACCAAACACAAACCAAAACCCTAACCTCCTACAAGACCCATACACTAAAATAAATCAAATTTTAGATGATCTTAAAAACTTATTTGGGAAACTTACGAACATAAGAGAAGCATCCTTCCTGTTACTGGTCACTTCCCTTAACACCATCATTGCTTCCACTAGCTAGGACCATGGTCAATTACCTAATATATCTTACTATATGGCCATGATGAGAGAGTTTCGATCAAGCGGAATTTGTAAGGAAGGGGTTAACAAATTGAATATAACCAAAGAATCCATTGTTCAGTTGTTCATTGACCCTAGAACCAACCAACCACCTAATATGAGAAAGAGGCATATTTGCATGGATTGGTACATATTCTAACTATGGAATGAAAAAAGGATGGATCAATGGTTTATAGTATTTGATAAATGTCCCTACAATTACATGGAGCGTCCCTTGTATTTTATTTAGAATTTATGGTCTGAGTTCATTATTGTTCCCCATGTCAATTATTTTAAAATTGGTGACTTCCAGGTGGTTGGTTTTGGCTTGGCTCAAGATTGAGAAATTGCTAGATGTGATCTACTGAGAGGGTTTACTACTCCTAGGCGCATGCTCAACCCCCCTAAATACCTCGTCTTGGAGGTATGATTAAAGGAACTAGTACTACAATATCATCCTTCAAACATAGTCTTGTTCAACACAATGCATTTGTAGTAGATTCTCATTGAGAGACATCCTTTCAAGATGTTAGACCACCTAGTGTTGAGCATTCATTTGACTAGGCTGGATATTCTCGTTCAGGGCTAGTTTGTCCTCATTTATTCTCACATTGCAGACATAATTGTCAAGGCTCGAAAGAGGACCCTATTTAGGAAAATTTCATGGATGAGTTTAGTATGACATAATTTTTATATTTTTATTGTTTATGTATTTAATATTTCATTTGATAAATATTTGGTAGACATAAATTTAAAGTATTTGTAAATGTATTTTTTTTGGCATGTGTATATCTTCCGAGATGACACCCACACATCCAAGCAGCTTGGCACCTCATCTCTCGAACTTTATATGGTGGTCACTATAGCTTGTTTGCTCTTGGCTCCTTATACCCAGGTATTTATAGGACTTTATGTTTTATTCCCTTATGTGTGTGTATTATATTTTCCTCAACTTGATTTCCATATTGAATGCAAATAGCACTTCATCTCTTATTCTATTATAATTTCTATTGTATGGCTTCTTGATCTACATAAGGAATATCATTTTTGTGCGCTAAAAATTCATTCCATCATCTGATAATTGGAATTGAAGGTACTATGATTAAAATGAATGTTAGGTTGAAACAATAGCTAGATCCAAGTTTAAGATGGATATATGTTGATCATTACTTCACCTATTCACTCTTAAGGACTTGTAATGTCAACTATATACGCATCAATGATATGTATTATTACAATTATTTGGAATAATATGGAGTTTAAAAATATTTAAAAAACAAAAATGATAATTTTATGGTTGTTTGCTTCTTCTTCTTTTTTTTTTCTATTGTATATAAAATATATTTTAAGATAAATTTTAATGATTATAAATATTTATGGTTGGTTGCTTATTTTAATTTTTATGTTTTATATCCTAAATAAAATATATTTAAAAATAAATTTTAATGATTATAAAAGAAGAGTTTATATTTAGATTATTTAAATATTAAAAAAAAAAAACTTAAAAATAAATATAATGGATATAATTAACTTATGTCTCAAAATTAGCTCAAGTGATATTCTTAAATATAATTAACTTAATAATAAATATAAAAATATTTTGATTTAATTATATTTTATTTACAAAATTAAATTCAATAGGGGAGGGAGGTTAGTAATGGCGCAGGTCCCAATGCGCCACCTGGCTGGCCACTTGGATGCCACCCGTCGGTGCTCTTTCTTTCCCAGGTGGCTTTGTTAGCTCATCCCGAGTAGATGGAACTTTGTTACACTTTAATGTGCCTCGTCATGCGTGACACAGTTTCATTTCCCCGTGGCTACTCCACCAGCTCGTTCATTCTTGCTTGGGGCTGGTCTGTGAGTGTTTTCCCACCACGGTTGTTGTCCTCCATGGTGCTGGTGTTGCTCCTGGTCCGCTGCCTGTTGCTTTTCAAACCGTTCGTTGTGTGGATACTCCGTTGTCTGTTTCCTATCCTACATCGCTTACATGGCGAGTTGAACGTGTTGTTATCCTGTCCGGTGGAGCTATTGTGGTTATGTTTGTTGGGTGGTTTGTTTAGCGCCGTGGGTTGAAGCTTACATGTTTCTCGTGGACGGTGGTGCCATTTATTCTACTACATGCTCATGTTCCTTCCTGTTTGCGGGCTACTCGTGGTATTCGTGCTCTTGGCTCATGCTTGGTTCCTTGTTTCTGCTCGGCTTGTGGTTCGTGCTCCGCTCCTGGTTTGTGCTCATCGGTGGCAGCCTCTTCAAAACATGTGGTAGGATATCCATCCTACCATCTTCTGTTGAATGTGTTTTTTAACACAGTCACTCTCTCGGTGTGATTTGCTTTCCTTCTTTGTTTGTGTTCGGTCTGGTCCGGTCTGGTTGGGTCCGTGTCCTCGTTTCAATGGTTTTTGGTTGTTGGTCGACTAGTTTGGTTTTTGGTCGATTGGTCGACTGTGTTCTCGGTCTCTGCGTCCATGGAGATGAATTATGAGGAATTATGATATGGGCTAGGGTTTAATGTGACCTTGTTTGGAAAATGGATATTTCATTTTGGTTGAATGGTTTTGGGTTTTGGGTTTTCGGTTGAATCAACGAGGATGAATTATGACAGTATTTTAAAGTTATTTTTACTGCATCCATGAAGATTAATTACATCAGTTTCTAGGGTTTAATGTCATCTTGTTTGGTGGAAGAGGTAATTGAATTTTGATTGGAAAAAATGTAGTTTGTTTGGTGCACTATTTGGAGATCTTGTTTGGTTTGGATTTTGATTATGAATGGAGCACTATTATGGTTTCATGGTTATGGTTTAATAGGGTTTCAAGGTTATGGTTTTGGCTTTATGGTTTCATGGTTATGGCTTCAGGGTATGCTATGAGCTAGCGTTTAATGTGATGAATTTCAATGCAGTTTGTAGTTATGGTTTGAATTCCATTATTAATGGAGCACTGTTATGGTTTCATGGTCATGGTTTACTAGGGTTTCATGGTTATGGTTTTGTGCCTTTATGGTTTCATGGTTATGGATTCAGGGTATGCTATGAGCTAGGGTTTAATGCGATGAATTTTAATGTAGTTTGTAGTTATGGTTTGAATTTAATTATTAATGGAGCATTGTTATGGTTTCATGGTTCCGGTTAGGATAGCCTTTATTTCACCCAAATAGTAACTCCATATATTTTATAATTGAGTTATGGTTTCATGGCTATGGCAAATTCAGTTATGGTTTCATGGTTTGAAGGTTATGTCAAATTTTGATATGTGCAAATTCAGTTCATTAATTGCTTCCATTCTGTGACTATATTGCTTTCAGTGATTGTTTGAATTCTTAATGAATGATTGTTAATGTCACGTCCCCATTTTGACCCCCTTCACATTAAATCGTAAATGATGTAAATATTGTAATTCAATCATGGTTAGGAGCTCAAGGCCAAGGCCCCACCATTGATTTAGCGTTTTATGTATCGGCAAATGAAGAAATAGATGCCTATGGTTCTTGTGCTAGATAGGCACAATGTAAATAAGATATCATGTAAATACGAATTTTAATAAAAATACCCACAACTAGCTATGCAATGCAACACAGAGATGGGGGCATGATTCTACAAGGAATAGGGAGGGAAATTATTCAAACCCTTTAGCCAATGGTGTTAATCCATGTGTTAATGAGAAAACCCATAAACCACCAACTACCCATTTTGGGTTATGGACCCAATCATTTAATTCTTCCAAGAGTTGGTTGAGGCAGTTAATGCCTTGGGAATGAAGATGTATGGCAGCCATTTTCATGTATGGGCAAGCCATCAACCTGGAAATTCATGTTTTGTCTTCTTGGGCAAGAAAACACCCACGAAATGGTGCCCAAAGCCATTTTGAACAGGGAGTCTTCACTCATTCACGCAGTTGGAGCTAGCTGGGTCTTTCCCTACACGTTTTTCATCCAAATCCTGCATTTTTCCATGCCTGGGAGTTTGTTTTTGCATATACAGTAGCTTGGGAGAGAAGGGCCACGATTTGGGGACTGTATGGAGGTCGTTTTTGGCCCCGAATGTCCAAGGACATTTTTCTAAAAATGGATTTGGCTTCCCTGGGTTGTTCCCCAACTTCCCATTTCGTTTTTGTGGGCTCCCACGTTTTTCTGAGTTAGTTGAAACCCCATCTCATGCATTCCACTGTGGAAAACGTTTTCTTCATGCTCAGCAAGTGTAGTTTTGATGTTATGTGCATCCTTGTTTTGTTGTGAACCTGTGAGCAAGAAACTGGAGTGGTAGTGGATAGAATGGGCTTGATAAACCTAGTGTAGGGAGTAACCTCTCAATAATATCAAGAGGGATGGCTACTTTTCTATGCACACCCTGAGAGCACTAGAAAGGAAGGTATGGCTTGAGGGACTGTGTGGCAGTGAAGAGAATACTTCCTTGTGATTGGGTTTGTAGGCATTGTGAGTGCCAAGCTGAATAGATCTGGGAGAGGTACCCATAGCTCTGTAATTGATCTCACTATCTTAGCAATTCTTCCCTTCCATGTCCTAGCAGCCTGATAAGCCCAATTGCATATTGGCTTGGCTCATCTTGGTGTATGTTTGGCTATGTGTGAGTCTGCTGTTCCCTGGTTCCTTGTAGAGATCATGCCCAGCTTGGGGGTGGCAGTTGTATCAAGAGTTTGATAAGCACAACTGGCCTATGGTTGGGTGGAACGTTGCAGTGGCATAGCCAGTTGCTTGGGGCTATTTTGTCAAGATAAGTATTCTCTTGTGTTTTTAACTTTGCAATTATTCCTTTGAGGAATAGCTGGAATGTATTATGGAAGTGCTATTGAAATTAATTCCGCTGTGTTTTTTTTCTTATAATCATACATTCCACATGTCTTCTATATGTTTTAAAATATTTATGCATCTTCATATGTCTTTTATATCGTGTGAAAACTTGATTAATAATATCATGGTGGCTAGATGCCCGGTTTAACGTCACGATCCTCTCCATCTAGCTGGAATGATGGGAGGGAACGTGACAGTTAAATTCATAATGAAGTTGATTATAGGAATGATGCATACTTGAGATGCAAGATGAATATGTGAAATTAGAGGCATTATGAAATTAATTTGGCATTAGATTATGTGAAATTAGAGGCATTTTGAAATAATTTGTGCATGCTGATTGGAAGAATATGTGAAATCAGAGGCATTCTGAAATTAGTGGCATGGCAATTAAATATTAATTTGGACTGTCAATTAGAGGCATTCTGAGTTCATGCCAATTAGAGGCATGCCAATTAGATGAAATTAGAGGCATGCTAATTAGATGATTAATTTGGACTATGAAGTAGAGGCATTCTGAGTTCATGGGATTTGGGCATGGCAATTAGATGAATGTGTGAAAATTGGATTGAAAATTGGATTAGGCCTATGTTGTATTTTAAAAAACTCATAGCTAAATATTAATTTTAATACAACTATATAACAATACTTGTCTGAACTAATCAATCAATTTTTCATTCACAAACATTTATATTATTATGAAATGAATGCTAAAAAATTAAAATATTAGATAATGAGGGTGGTTTTACTATGGTGTGCTGACTGCACTTTGCATCTAGTTTATCCATGTAATCAAATGCTCACCATGAATCCTCCCATCATCTTGAGATGGGTTATTATTGTTGATGGTCTTTCCTTAGTTATCCTTTTACACCAGGCTTAGGTGTATGAATATGTGTTTTTTCAATTTTATCTCTACAGCCCAGACAAGGAAACCTTTGTTTCTTTCTTTCGTCATAATCTGGTCATGTTTAGTTCTTGCCAGAGTCCTTAATTGGATGTTCTCTTCCTTATGTCGGATCAACTATGACATCCATGCTTGATTTGGTAAACTTGGGTTAGTTAGAGATGCCCTCTTTCAGGTCCCCAATGACCATATCTCTATTATGGGCACACATAAGGGCAAGGTCAAAACTGATCTTCCCATTTTTTGTTTTTCTCTAGGCATACTGTTAATGAGTTGTACAACTGGTTTATGTCCATCTTGGATAGACTAACAAACCAAAGAGATTCATGTCAATGAAAAACTTATGGATTTTTTTAAGGCCATAAGATCCCCAAATCTGGCTCACATATTAGTGTTTGTAGCCTTTAACTATTCCTCAGTAATTATTTGTAGCATGTTAACTATGCCTATGTGTTTGTCGCATCTATAGTTAGCCTCCATATTGTATTTTTCTAGAATTTTGGTTCTCATTTAAAAAATTGTCATTGCTTTCCCAACAGTATTGCAATATGAAACATGGAAATAGTGATACCACCTGCTCTCATTCTTGTCAAATTACACTAATGGAATCAATTTCGTTTTCCAGTTGATTTCTTCAAGAGTATTTGGAAGGGATAGGCCGCCATGCCCATGGTCTTGACATAGGTGCATGAGGTGCCCAATTTTTTGCCTATAAAATTCTTGAAGTGGATTCCAAAATCAAAGTTTCCATCAACTATTATGTGTAAAATTCTAGCAAGTTGTTGAGGCTCTACTTCGCAATTTTGAAAGTGACATGCTCGAAGGAGCATGAAAGCTTGAATTGAAAAACAAGGAATCCATGTAGTAGCTAGGAGTACCAAGCTATTACCTCTATATTGACATTGTAAATCTATGAGTTATTGTGCATTGAAATAATACCAAATTGTAGAGTTTCATCGTGGAGTGTTACCCCTTAGAACATGGACTTGCTTCCAATGTTCTACTCGTCACTTTGCTTGGATTCTTCCCTTTGCACCCAGTGGTTGAAGTTTGAGCCAAGGTTCCCCCTTGCTTTCTTATTTGGTAAATAACCATTGACAATAAACCAAACCCTAGGCAAACACTAATGTGTATGGAAGAGGATCCAAAGTTTGTATCCAAGATGTTTACTTGAGACTGTAATGCATGTGATTTGTTTGTAAAACAAAGAAGAAAAAATTACAATTATGAGTTATTTGTTTATGATTGCTTTCATTATTGTTGTGTGCTCTAACCATAGATGCTAGAAACCTAAGTAATATGTAACTGTGTGCTTGAAGGTTGCTTGCAATGCTTACTATCAATCCAGTTCAAGTTGATTTGCATTCAAGCTAGTATTACATTCATGAAAAACTTGCATTCAATTTAAATTTTCAATCAGGTTGGTCTACCATCCAATTTAGTTTAACATTCAAATTAGTTTGGAAACCAAGTAATATAGCAATAATTTTTAGTAAGGAATGTAGTCCAGTAAATAGACAGAGCCATGAAGAAAATAATACTTGACATAAAGGGCATATTCTTGTTCAACATAGTAGCAATTCAGGATTTATACATATGGTTGGTCCCTTGTGGGTTGGGAATTTATACATTTACTGTGGTTATGCCTAACATATATCGACTATCAGATTGGAATCAAACAAAAGCTTAGGAACCACCGATCTTTCATCTATGTATGCCAAACAAAACACATCTTCCATGTGTCAAACAAAAATTTTGGAACCACCCAAAATTCCTCCAGCAACAAAATCTTTCTTTCATATGTGTATGCCAAACAAAAAACATCTATCATCCGCCAAACAAAAATCCCTATGTGTGAGGAGGTTGACTTCCTTCATTACCCAATCTGGTTGGGTTAGATACTGTTGCTTGACCTGGTTGTGTTGAGCTGCAAACATTTGCTGCAGGCCACGTTGGTCTTTGTAGCCAAGGAGGGATTGGATAACCATAGTTATGACTTGAGCCTAATAGCCCTAGGTTCACTGGATGTGTTTGGAAGGAATACACAGTATTTCCCCCTGCCTGATGGTATTAGGGTATCTGTATGCTAATAAGATTCTAGAATAATCTTTTGTTCTCCGAAAAATTATCCAATGGGTTGTCCACCACCTATGTCCTGTCCAGACCATTTGGATTCCTCTGTTGTTCCTTTCTTTGCTCCCTTTCCTCCCTTTCCAATTGTTTTTGTCACTCTCTTTCCTCCCTTTATTTCACTCTTTCAAGCCTTTCCTGCCTTAGATTTTCTGCTGCAACAATCCTTACTTCCTTCTTCTCCTTTGGCAATGTTTTCTTCTTCTCTTTTAATTCCCGCATCTCCTTTTTCTTGTGCTCTGCCTCAACCAATAGGGTGATGTAGTCCTCTGATGTTAGTAGTTGTGAGCTCCTACTTGGTCTAAGATGCTCAACAGTGGGATTAGGTAGTTGAGCTGCAACTTTCTCCACTAGCAACATAAGGAGATCACAACTACTAACTAAGATGCTGAGCATCTTAATCTAAGATGCTCAGCAGTGGGATTAGGTAGTTGAGCTACAACTTTCTCCACTAGCAACATAAGGAACTTGCCAAGTAGTGGCTCATGTGGGGGGAGTTCCTCATCAGCATTTTCTTGGTCAACTATATCTTCATTTTGTTCAATCTCATCTCCAACACCCCCAAGTGCCACACAATAATGGACAGCTTCATTGTTAAGGACTACTGGCATCGAAGGCAGGTTAAGGATTTCATCATTGGTGGGGGTGACAATGTGTCTGTTCATATTTGTCATGGCCTCTTCCAACCACTCGGGCTGTTCTGGATGGCTTGGAAATGTCAACTCCTCGTTGTTGTTTACCACTGCTTCTACACATCCATGCACACTCAAACCAGCAACGTTGTTATGAATAATCCATTGGCCATCTAATTCTATTTATGTCCTTCCAACAGCTTCTGTATTCTCACCAACAGGTTCGGTGCCATATTGAGTTTCACTTACATGTTCATCGTCATCGCCTAGTGGTTGGAAATGACCTTGAGAGAGTGATATGATGTTATCTGCAACATCTACGTCCTCTTGCCCTTGAACATCAAAAGCCTAACTACATCCCATGTCATGTTGAAGAGCATCAGAATTGAAAGGCCATATTCTTGTCCGCCTAAAACTAGCCCTGATATTTGATGCTGTGAGCGCCCTAGAAAAATCTTTGCTTGCAAGTTTTGCTAATTCAAACCTCTTCACCTCTACCCTCGGGTTCTTTTCCATCTAGGATGCTCTCTCAGACCTGAAGTAATACTTGAAAGGACCAAACACACTCACATCTAGAGGTTGCATCCTGTGGGTGGCATGTGCAAGCAGTGTCAACAGATCAATGCCTAGCATGTTTGCCTCCTAAATGGTTTGTATAGCTACGTGGCTTCCATGGCCATAAAAAATCAACATTTGTCTATTTTCAGGTGAAACACCGCCAGGGATAGAGGTAGCAAAGTGGAAAGCCATCTCAAGAACATATGTTTTGTCATCCATGCATGGGGGTGTGCAGCCATGCATGCTCCAGGTTCACAGTTTTTAATGTAATTTTTGAGTTGATTCTTTCCCTTGAATAGATACAAACCTGGGATTGATGCTCCAACTGCATTTACACAACAAAGAATAGTTATCCACTCCCTACTTTTTGGCAGAATTTTGGGCACATTCCTGCTCCCTCTCTTGGCAATTACCTGCATACCACAATTCCTCCCTGCCTGCAATCTAGTCTCGTCACAGTTCCATATATGGTCTGGTCTGTATGAGTGTTTCTCATATGCACCAGAGAGTGTCTGATAGAACTTGGTCACAATTGTAGAGCATAGATTGAAATATCTATCTCTATCAAGCACCTCTAATGTGCGTAACACAAGTTCTGGATGCCTTTGTTTAAATCCTCTCCACCATGATTCCCCTGGAAATCCATCTTTGAAGGGGTTTGGCCTCCCTTGACATATTTGGGCAATAGTGGATTTAAGTTGAACCAACTCCAAACCATGGCCTAGTTGAGCCATCTCTTCACACCAAACCACAACATCTTATTCCTCTTCTGCACTCAACACTGTAAGAGGTCCTTTTCGCTTGGTATGGGTCATACCATTTATCCAGTAATGGATTGATGTTGGTGGAATCCCATGTTTTTTAGCAACTGCTCTAATAGAAAAATCATTGAACTCTATATTGTCTATTGTAGCCTTCATGTCTTCTTGTGTCCATCCTCTAATGACATTAATCTTCTTACTAGCAGCTGCACCTTGAACTGTGGTTGATGCTGGAATAACACCACCACACTTTGCATCATTTTCCTCTTCAACTGTGGTTGATGGTGGAATAACACCACCACAGTCTGCATCATTTGCCTCTTCAACATTTCTGTGTGCATTTTTATTATCAACATCATGTGCTATGTCCTCATCGGATGAGGTGCATCGTAGATGGGCACCCCTGTTGAGTCTCTTACTTGTCCTCCTTGCACGATTAGTGTTGACTCTTTCCATGACGGCAATCACCCACAGAATTAGAACAAACAGAGCCTCACTGAAACTATACATGAATTGTTAAAACTAGTTGTGTATCTACACAGGGTTTTGGAATATTAAACTAGCTGTGTTAAAACTAATTGTTAAAACTACACAAGGATCTGGAATATTCAAAGGGAACTTGTAATGTGATTTACATGTTCAATGCAGTTTGGAGAACATGATTCTAGCATTTAGTACATATATATACTTGTTATGCATCTATTCAGAGACTGCTATTTCACAATACAGTCCGTGGCATAAAATTTGATATAGTCTGCCTACTTGAATACATTATTGAAATATAAGTTTATCTTAAATGCAATACCTGAACTTTGATTGCTGTCTTGAATTATATCTACACTTGGAAATCAATCTGCAACTGGGTTTTGCTTGAATGTGATGCCTAGACTTTGAAAATCAAGCTTGGAAATAGAGGTGTGAGTTCAACATGGTCTGGGAATTCCAAATAGCAAAAAATTGGAGGTTGTTTGAATGTTGTAGTGTCTTTATAGCATTCTGGTGTTTGATTTGATTGGCAACTTTGAAAAGGCATGGATTGCAACTGGCTGGATTTGGATGAGTGCTCAAGATTGATTTCGGTTCGATCCAATGGCCATCAATGGGGCTGAGTCGATCCAGGTGCTATTCGAAATGCTTAGGGATGAGTTATGTTTGGTTTTATGGCTAATTTGATGATTTTAATGGAGTTGGCAGCATTAATTGCATTGTTTGGGTTGCTTTGTTGATCAACCATGCACCAGGAGCTAACACTTATTCACCATTTACTGTGCAGGTGAATCCATTAAATGTGCAGGTGGGATGCCATGGTGGTTAACTGATACTTGATGCTGGTCTGGGACTTCACTGAAGTTTGTTCAATGGGGTCGATGTGATGGACAATTTGTCCTTATAGATTGGGCTGCATGGGGAGTGTTGAGGTCCAATTAGTTGTTTATGTCAGTGAGCCTTGGGATTTGGAAGGGACAAGATGGGTTTGAATTTTGTTAAGTCAGTACTATGTAGTTGCCAACCTTTTGTCTAATAGTTGATAGCTGTAGGCCTAGTGTACATAATGACACTTAATAAACTTTAACATGACACTTTTTATATATTTATATAATGATTTATGTTTGACATATGGCATTTTCCGGGACACTTAATGGGTTCTAACTCTCACGAGTTCTATGACCACTACCAGTCCCCGTTCAACTATAGAACTCTCTCCCCTACTATTTTTATCTATATATTTAATTTATTACTGAGATTTAGAAACATTTTGATCCATCCATTTTTCTTGCATAGAAAACAATCTCTTCTATACCTATAAAATAAATTTAATATTTGAAAGTTAAACTTTTTCTTCTTCTTATGTATGAAATGCTTTGCATATATATGTATATATAATATAAAATAAAAATCCAATATCCTTTAATATCTATTAAAGGGTTTTTATTATAAAAAATACAATAATATGAAATATATTAATTTAATAATTGGATTAGAAGGCATTAGAAGGCATTATGCTTTATTCATTTTTCTTCCATATGAAAAATTCTTTTTTGGACCTATTAAAAAAACTTCATTTCATCCATAGAGTGTTCTCTTATATATATATAAGTTTATACTAAAATTAATATATATTAAATAATGGTTTATTGTGATACCCAAAAACATTATTTTGTTCAATTATTCTCGATAAATATTTTTTTATATAAGTTATTAAAACTCAAACATAAAGTGCCACTTTGTACAACAACTATTTTCATTATTATTTTTAAATAAAAAGGAAAAGATTATTTAGAGAGTCAGCTAAACGAGGGGATACCACCATGACATAAAAGAACAAGTGTAAGCAAGCTAGAGATAACTGAACCAATCAAACTCAATCTAAACTCAACAACCAGACAAGATCCTAAATTATAGGGATTTAATGATAGATTGGGATGGCATAAGACCTGGGCAAAAACTATAAATAAGATGCACTTGGAGAGCATGGGACTTCGTGTTGTGCATAGAGGAAGTAGCTGAGGGTTCTCTCTTTCATAAGTTCATCTTGCTTGATACAGACTCTGGGATATTGCCACCAGGAAAAAAATGTTTGTGTTCGTGCATGGTGGTGATCCAACTTAGGGGTGAAGTTGAAGTTGAGCAAACATCAAGTTGTTTCTCTCCTATGATTGGGAGGAGCCGACTTTCCAAGTAGCCATTCACCTAATTCCAAATACCTTTTCGTTGAAAACAAGTATAATTTTGTTTATGGTTAAATGGTTATTAACAATTTATTGTAAAGTTCTTTAAGTATTGCCAAACGTTTTTGGTAGCACTATAACTTTCTTATAATTTTTCGAATGATTCAGTGTACGGATGCTATGTTATTGATTGAATTCCGGTTTGAGCCATTGGCGAGGATTTGATAGATAAAGCTCATTCTATAATGGTATAACTCTGTTATGTAGAAGAAAAAGAAAATAAAAGAGAGAAAATTGTATATGATTGAAATACGATTTCAGTGACAGTAGCAATTAGATCTCGATTCCCTGCAAACTAGTCATTTGAATCAATCTAACAGGCATTTTATGAAGGTTTAATCCCTTCTTATTTTTCTGTTCTCGTGTCGGTTAAGGTAAAAGTGAATAGATCCACAATATCACAGAGCGATCTGTTCGTAGCATGAAATTCTGTACCTGTTTACGGAGAAATTGATCTCTATGTACCAATGAATCAAACTCCAACCATATTTTATCTCAGATAAACGTTGCTCCACTGGATAGGATTATCGACGCAAATATATGTAAAAGCAAAGGTTTAGTTTCAAGGGTTCGATGTGAATAAAGAGGCAGAAATCTGTTTGAAAAATTATAAGGGTTCCATTTTTATGATAGCCTAGAATCCAAACTCTATGGAGTTAAATCCTTGTCGCTCATTTGGAGTTTTCCCTCTAATTCCTGGGATTCTGTTCCAGTACAGCTAATCGTTTTTGTTTTTATATCGACCTCCGTCATGGAAAAGATTGGGGTAGATCGTCATAGGCTTGAGTTCGTCTAGAAATAAAAACGGTGACCTGTCTCCCCTTTGTTGTTTTCTCTCTGCACTGTTCGACCATAAATCCATTCGATCATAGAGGATTTCAAAACCTGTGTTTCAGGACCTTTCGTTTCTTCGGCTAGGCAACACTGTTATTTCTTTGGAGAGATCGTCTCTCTTTCGTTCCTCTAGTTGTCCCACAGGGTCCTATGCTATTCCAGTACAACTTATTTATAGTTTTTGCTTAGGTCTTATGCCATTCCAATCAAATTTCCAATCTATCCTTAAATCCCTATGATTTAGGATTTTCCTTTTTATTTAATAATAATAATAAAAGTAGTTGTTGTGCAAAGTGGCACTTTGTGTTTGAGTATTAAAAACTCTCACATAAAAAAAATATTTATCGAAAATATTAGTTCAACAAAATAATGTTTTTGGGGTATCACAATAAACCATTATTTCTTTTTGTAAATTGGATGTAGGTCCTTATATTATCATCAGAAAGCGATATAGATTATGACCAGGCCCTCTCGTGACTAAGAAAACAGACCTCAAAACTAGTATGTGACTAGGCCCTCTCGCGAACTAGAAAACAAACCTAAAAAAATGGTATGTATCTAGAGTTGCTAACAGACAGAGTAAAGTAGAGTTTGCAGAAAATAACAAGAACATAGCTGCTGAAACAGAAATAGGTTCATGGGCCAAAACAAAAGACAAAATAGAGCCAAAAGACAGAAAAGCTAAATACTGGTGTCGTCTTGCTGCTCCTTCTGAATGGGTTGGGTGGTTGGATCCTTACCATGCGTGATCCCAAACCGACGAGTGAATTGCTGTTGATTGTACAGGATTTGTTTCTAAAAAGCCATCATCTCGTCCAACTGCATGAGTATTTCCACTTGGGCTTCATTTATGTCCATGACTGCCTTGCCCAGCACAAGCTTCTGCATCCAGAGTGCATCCAAAGTCTTTTGATAAAGAGTCTGACGGCCCCTTGCGTTGCCGGGATCAGAGATGAGGGATTTGAACTCACTACAGATTTCCTCATTTGTGGAGAATCTGCGCAAAACATAGGCGTCCTCTTCAGCGTCAAGAATTTCCATTTGAGCCCCCATAGGTATATCTTTCTTGAAGCGGCGAGCTTTGTCAACCACACTACGCATAATACACAGGGGGGGCGAGGAAGAGGAGCTTCCATGCTGAGTGAGATTGTCATGCGGTGCGGAGCTGCGGGTGCGAGGAGGCATGGTTACAGGGAGCCAAGGGCTGAAAGCAGCAAGAATCAGGAGGGAAATTGAACTAGAACCGAGGAAGAGAGAATGCCAGAGCTAGAGAAAACTAGAGGGCTTTGAATCCTGATGCCAAGCATCCTCCTTTGAGACCGAAATTCGAATGAAGAGCAGTGAAGTCAGTAAATCATGACAGATGAAGGCAATGAAGGTGAGATGACAGGCTTTGTCCTTGAAATGAATGGTAGCCATTATGGTAAGAGCATAGAGAAAAGCAGGAGCGGCCGAGGGGACTTTGCACGCACTAGAGGAATGATTGAAAGGCCAGGAGAAGAGGCTCTAGATGCAGGGACAGGGAAGGCAATTAAGGAGGATCATGGGCCACATGGCGGGTGATCGGGGTCACGTGGACAGCCTTAGGATCACGAATGGAGGGAAGGTGGCTATAGTTTCTGGGTTGGCGAGCGGGAAGATGGGGGCTCGTGCTGTTGTACATGTGACCTGGCCCAGTGCCAGTCACGTCGATGATCACCCGCTGTGGGGGGAGCAAATCCTTGTCAACAATGTCTATGAGCTGGGACTTGAGAGGTTATTCCCTGAAGTTCTGCCAAGTAGAGTCAATTTTTTCCTAAGTGGAGTCGGCTCCATGACTGGCGAGGTGGTTGGCAAGCTTGTTGGCCATGCGACAAACATGGTTGGTGTTGAAGACCTGAAAGTGATTGATGTAATCATGCAGCTGCTCTTTGAGCCACTCCAGTCACCAGTGTTTGGAGAGCTTGGTTAGGGTCATGCTGTAGTGGATTCTGAGAGCAGTGTTGATTATAATCTGCGAGTCTCCTTCAATGGTGGTGGCATGCCATCCCTCCCTGTGAGTGATTTTGAGGCAAGTCAAGAGGGAAAGAAGCTCAACAATGTTGTTGGTATTGGTGCCAATACTTTCCGAGAAGATATGAATGGGTGTCCCTGTGGTGTCTCTGAAAACTCCCCCGATGCCTGTGGGACTGGGATTACCTTTGCAGGCCCCATCAAAGTTGAGCTTGATGGGGGGGTGAAGCGGCGGGGACCACGTAGTGGGGATGCAAATGGAGGGGGGAGGAGGGGGAAGAAGAAGGCGGAGATTGAAGTTCCAGTCGAAAAGAATACAGTTTTCCTGGGAATGACTACCAAAATTGGCCTCAAACCAAGGGCCTAACCTGACGGTCTCTTGGAGATGGGAGTGAATGCGTGGAATGAGGCAAGAATTAGGAAGAGCTTTGTTGAGGAAGATATGGTTGTTGCGTTCTTTCCAAAGGTTCCATAGAACAAATCCGGGGAAAAGGAGCCAAGTGCGGTTTAAAATAGGATTCACAAAAGGCTCAGAGGGCCAATTTTGAATGGTGTCCCTGATGTCCTCCTTGTTGCGATTGGAACGTTGGAAGATGGCCTCACCCCAGTCCCAAATGCTAGAGGCGTAAGGACAGGAGTTGAGAAGATGTTCTTGGTTTTCTTCTTGGTTGTTGCAGAGGGCGCGCATAGAAGGTCCCACAAATCCTCGAATGAGAAGCCGATCCCAGGTGAGGATTGTTTTCCTTGCCACAAGCCACAGAAAGGTTTTGACTTTCGGCCAGAGGTGAGAGTCCCAAATTTTAGCCCAAATGGGGTCCCTGGGAGGGGGAGGAGCCAAGTGGGTAAGCTGATAAGCTTCTTTGACCGTGAAAAATCCATTCTGTTGGTGTCCCCATCTGAGTTTGTCAGGCTTGTTGGACACTAGAATTTTCCTGGATTTGATATCGGTCCAGAAGGCTTCTTCATGATCCCTTATGAATTTGTTGTTTCAGTTTTCTTTAGTGATCCAAGATCTCCAGGTATCCCCATTGGTATGAGGATCCCAGTAGTGAGCCGCGAGATACAAACCCCAATGCTGAGACTAGGTCCGGATCTCTTCAATTCCATTGAATTGATGAAGGGGGGGAAACTGGTTCCAAGTGTCTTCCCATAAGAGATCTCGGTTACCATTGCGAATCTCCCAAAAGATGTGCTTTCGATTAAGCTCTCTCCGAGCCCAAGATGAGTTCGATATGAGAGATCTAGAGGGAAGAGAGTCATGTTTAATGATCTCGTGGTGCTCCATGTTGTCCGCATACTTTTGCATCCAAATGCCAGTCCAAGGGGTGGAGTTTTCAGAGCAACATCTCCAAAGAAGCTTGGCATAAAGAACTTTGTTGAGAGTGCAGGGATCCCTCAGACCAAGACCTCCATCCATTTTGGTGGAGAGGAGTTTTTCCCAGGCTACTAAGGCCCATTTATTGTGATGGGTGGAACCACCCCAAAGGAAGTTTCTCTGAAGGTTGCGAATGGCTTTGAGGATGAATTTGGGGGCTACCATGACAGAAAAAAGGTACAGGGGCATTGCATGGAGGACACACTTGAGGAGGATTAGTCGATTAGGAAAGTTGAGGGTCCTGAAGGTCCACGAGGAGAGCTTGGACTCAAGGGTAGCAAGCAGATCTTTCTAGGAGGAATGCTTTATGGCTGAGTCTGTGAGGGGGGGCTCTAAGGAATTTAGACGAAAGGGAACCTTTCTGGAAACCAAGTAGTCTAATAATGTGGTTCTGAGTTTGTAGGTGAGTATTGAAGAAGAAAACCTAAGATTCAAATTGTTAATTGTCATACTGGAGGCCTCACTGAAAGAATTGAGGATGTCCCAAAAAAATTCCGCTTCTGTAACTATGGATTTTCCCATCAACATAATGTCATCCACGAACTGCAGATGCAAATGAGTGTTGCCCCGTCTGGTGATTTTAATACCCTAAAGATCATGGTTGGCAATAGCAGCTTTGATGTTTTTTCCCAGACTTTCTGCCAGAAGGATGAAAAGATAGGGGGAGAGAGGGTCCCCTTGTCTGATGCCTCTAGAGGGGGAGAAGGTGGGCGAGCGGGTTCCATTGACTAAAATGGAGAAGAAAGCCGAAGAAACAAGCGAGATGATCCAGCTGACCTAGGGGAAGGAAAAACCAAAGGCCAGGAGAGTGTCCTTGAGGAAGTTCCAGTTGGTTTTGTCAAAGGCTTTGGAAAGCTCAATCTTGATGAGCATGTCGGGGAGGGAGGGGTTTTTGAGGGAATGAATAACCTCACGTGCCGTAATGATGCCTTCCATGATCTGTCTACCTTCGACATAGCTAGATTGCTTCGGGGAGATGAGAAGGGGGAGTAGAGGTTTGATATTGTTGGCGATGACCTTGGTGACAATCTTGTAGATGACATTGCAGAGGGCTATGTGTCGAAAGTTGGTTGGGTCAGCAGGCTTGGTAGTTTTGGGGATGAGAGTGAGAAAGGTGGCATTGAAGGCAGGGAGAATGGAGCCGGCCATTCAAGAGGCTTCAACCACTTGCTAAACTTCATCCTTCACTATATCCAAGTAAGTCTGGAAGAAGTCGATCGTGAAACCATCGGGTCCTGGAGCTTTACCTGCATTCATTTCCATGACTGCAGCTTCCACTTCCCCAAGAGAGATGGGGCTCATGAGATTGATATTCTACTCATCTGTTATCAACTGAGGTATGTGTAATATGATGCGAGGCCTGGGATCTATCCGGTGTGGGATCATGCAGAAGGTTGTTGTAGAAGAGGACAAGCTGCTGCTCAATATCTTCTTTGTTGAGGATAGTGTATCCCATGCTGGGTTTTAATCTACTGATCCTGTTGATATGTCTGCATTGGATCATGGCGTCGTGGAAATTTTTTGAGTTTTTCTCCCCTTCTTTGAGTCACTGAATTCTTGACTTTTTCCTCCAGAGAGTTTCTTCCTGCTTGTTTCTAATGTCCAGTTGAGTTTGAAGATCGTGCTCCTGTTGCTTGAGATGATTAGTGAAACCCTGCTGGATGGCGTGGGATTGGATATTTTCAAGCTCTTGTTCCAGCTTGCATTTCTCCTCCAGGATGTTTCCAAACTCTATTTTATTCCAGTGTTTGAGCTGCTTTTTTATGAACTTGAGTTTTTGCTAGAAGCGGAACATAATTGTCCCCTCTCTACCCTAATAGGAGTGCCACCAATTTTTAAAGTTGTCCTTCAGATTTGGGTGGTAGATAAAAAACTTCTCAAATCGAAAGGGATAATGAGAGTCCGAGGAGTCCCATTCAAGGTGCAGGCAGATGGGCCAATGATCAGAGCCTGAAATGGGGAGGATGGAGATAGAGAGGTTGAGATGGTTCATCAGCAAGTTGTTGGAGATGAGGAAATGATCTAGTCGAGAAGAGACCTGGTTTTTTCCCACCCTTCTATTGTTCCAAGTGTAGATACCATTATTAGTTTCCAGATCTGCCATCGAAAGATCTTGGATGAAGTCTTGGAAAGCAATGTTGTCTCTATCTAATTTGTGGATCCCTCCCTTTTTTTCATTGAGTGAAGTGATCATCTTGAAGTCTCCTCCAATGATCCAGTGCATATCCAGGAGTTGTTCATTGAGCGAGGAGAGGTGGTTGAGGAGATGATTTTTCTGCTCCAGATATTGAGGGCCATAAAAATTGGTAATTAGTCCTCGATGAGTGGTGCCAAGAATATGAAACCAACCCGAAAGAGTGTGCTGGTTGGAGAAAAAGCCATCCATGGCAACAATGTTGGGATCCCAGGCTATGGCAATGCCGCCAAAGCCTCCTCTTGAATCGACTACAATAAGTTCTTCCTTGTTCCAACAATTTTTTAGGAAAGAGTGGATTTTGGACTCCGCGGATTTAGTTTCTTGTAGCATAAGAATAGCGGGTTTTTCCTTAAGGATTTTGTTTTTCAGCATTCTACGTTTAGAATCGCTTCCGATTCCTCTAATGTTCCAGCTGATGAATTTTAGCTCCATTAATTCAATGGTGAGAAGAGTGTATTGATATTAGCACTCAGACCAGAGTCGATTAAGTGCTCTCCCAGTTCCTGAAGTAGTTGCTTGTTGGGATTTCGTCTTTTCTTTGTGAGATTGGGCTATCCCTTGGAGATTTCTTTGCGTTTTAAGTCTTTGCTTAGGCCCAGCAGATTGTTGGTGGAGGGCATTATGACCGTATCAAAGAGAGGTGGAAAGTTTTCTTTCATCGCTAAGGAGTGGTAGGCCTCTTTGAAAAGATCCAACTAGGTTTGTGAGATACTACGAAAGTCATTTTTAGCCCAAGCTTCCTGGATGGCTTCCAGGTCCAGTTCTCCGGTCTCCATGTCTTCAAGGTCGGTTGGGACTTCCTCGGGGGGAGCGTGGGTAAGAGGCTTAGGAATTTATCGGAGGACTCGGTCCAGAGGGTTGGAGGGAGGTGGCATGGGATCGGGGTTAGAGGAAATAGGGGGGTCAGGGTTTTGCTGGGAAAGAACAGAGAAACTGTTGTGGCAATATGGATCGGCCTTGGTGGTGGGTACAGAGGTTTTCTTCCTTGATCTTCGACAATTCGTGGCTTTGGTGAAGCCTTCCTCATCCTTTTTTTTCTAGCTGGGTGGGAGTGGAGGTTTGGAATTGAGAGGACATTCACAGAAGAGATGCTTGTGTTCGTGACATTTTTTGTAGCGGAAGGGAATATGCTCGTAGTCTAAAAGTTGGATCCATTCATTATCACGATACGAAAGGAAAATTGCTTTAGGGAGTGCGGCTGAAATATCCATGTAGATGCAAATTTTGGCATAGGAGGTGTATCGAGGAGCTAAGGTGGCATCAGAGGCTAGGACAAATATTCCTAGAGTGTTGCCTATCCCAGCGAGGGTTTCCAGGTTCCAATATTCCTGGGGGAGGGAATATAGTATGATCCAGACTGGCACAATCTTAAAATCCTCCTTGTCAGGGCTGAAGTTTTCTTTCCAATCTCTTATGTATAGCCCCTGTGGAGTGCAGGAAGTATGGTACTCCTTGGAATATTTGGTGTTTGTCCTCCAGATTTTGAAAGATAATTGTGAAGAAACCCTTGGATCCGAGCTTGAGCTCACACTGTCCTTTTGGATTCCAGGTGTTGGTGATCCACCAGGTTAGATTCTTTTCAGATGACCATAATCCGCTAAATATGCAAATTATAGCATGGTCTTGCATGAATTGAATATGTTGACCGACAATATTAGACGTGACCTCATACATGGGAATTAGAGGCGATTTGGGCTTGCATTTGTTGTTGTTTTTGGTAGGCGCTGAATTCCTGGCCATATCTTCATGATTCGTGTTTACTGAATTTGGAGTAGTCGTAGCATGGTTGGTCGATCCCTCTCCTCCCTTTCTGGTTCTGGATTGCAATACGGCTTGCGATACCGATTGAATTTGGAGTAGTCGTAGGATAGGTGTTCCACTTGGAGTATTATCTCAAAGTTCAAAAAGGGTGTGTGGCTTTAATGCATGGTAGTCTACGTGGCAAAGGATTTAATGCATGGAAGTCCAACCAGGGCGACAACACGATGGCTAAGCGAGGGTTTTGAGAAGTCTTCGGGGTTAGAGTAATAGTTTTGTGGTGGTATCAAATATTCTAGGCTCAGAGACGGACTACAGCTACACAATAAGCCCAACCTAGAATTTTTTTGTTCTTTATTGTTTATACAGTTTCCTTTTATATTACCATCTGAGCTATTATTAAATTGGTGATTCTACATTGCAGATATGAAGAGGATCCTAGTGGCATAACCTCTTCTTTGGCTTTCCCCGGTAAGAAAGGCTCTTGCTTAGTTTCGGTTCTTCTTTCTGATGGGTAAACTACGGCCCCAAGTCTGCTGGTTAAATTTGTTCCCATTTACCCTAAGGGTTGTTACATGAGCCTTCATTTTACAAAGACAACTCATTTTTAAATGAGCTCTACCACTTGTTTTATGACTTGGGCCGAGATGTAGGTACCAAATTTTTATAATTCTGAGGAGCCTTCAGGCTCAAATGACTGTAATAACTCCATAGAGAAGGATAGGTTTAAAACCGTACCTTCTTCTTGTCTTTACTTGAATTTGACTTGACTGCATGTAAATTCTCCATGGTGCAACTTCAGGCTGTAACCATTTTTCCATTTGAATTGTACAAAATGTTTGTTTTAGCTTTTTATTGAAGAATTAGTAGACAGCCCATCATAGTTATTTGTGCTTGTAACAATGTTCTTTGGTTATACTGTTAAAAGTGTCATTGACCTATTTTGGTTATTTGTAAGGTTAATTAAACTCTTTCCATGTTCTAAGAAGCACAACTCTAAGGTCAAAGCATTTCTGCATATTGGGTTCCATTTGAATTGTACTTAGTTATATTGAGTTCCATTTGAATTGTACTAGACATGTGCTTTCAATGTTTAATTGGAGAATTAGTAGACAACCCTTAATTATTTTTTGCTTGTAACAGTGCCTCTGTGGTTCTGGAATGCCATAAAGTATTATTGACCTATTTTGGTTATTTTGCATAGCTGTAAGGTTATTTGTGGGATTAATAAAACTCTTTCCATGTTCTAAGAAGCATAGTTCTAAGATCAAGGCATGTCTACATTTTGGTTCCATTTGAATTGTACACATAGTTATATTGGGTTCCACTTGAATTGTACTAGCCATGTGTTTTCAGCGTTTAATTGGAGAATTGGTAGACAACCCTTCTTAATTATTTTTGGGTCCTAATAGTGCCTCTCTGGTTCTGGTATGCCATGAAGTATTATTGACCTATTTTGGTTTTTTTTGAAATTAATAAAAAATTCCCATCTTCTAAGAAGCATAGCTTTAAGGTTGAAGGCGTTTCTACATATCGGATTCCATTTGAATTGTACACTTGATTGTACTAGGTATTTGTTTTCAGCATTTTGTGGGAGAATAAGTAGACAACCCATCCTAATTATTTCCTGCTTGTAATAGTAGATCAGTGGTTCTGGTTGTACTGTTAACTGTTAAAGTGCCATTGACCTATTTTGGCCATTTGTGGATGAATAAATATTTTTCCATGTTCTAGGAAGAACAACATTAAGATCAAGGCATTTCTACATATAAGATTTCTTTCGGTTAGAGTTCTTTAGTTTTTGTTAATGTTTGCACTGAACCACCTTCGATTTTATTTATTGAAAATAGACTGAACTTTGTGGTGCTTGCAACTCAATTGTTGGAAACCCTGAACTTCTTTCGATTCTATACTTGGATCTGTTTTGTTGCCCTCACGAAGTTGAAAATGTAGAAACAAAGGACTTGTTGCAAAACAAAACTTCATTGGAACATATGTTTCAAGGATGAAAAGTTAAATAGTAGATTCTAAAATATATTTTAATAAGTTTTAGGTACTGTGCCTTCCCTTCAAATTTCGGCTCTTTGCAATGTTTTATAATAGGTAAGGCTGTTGTAACTAAAACAAAACCTGAGACACTTTTTTCTTTTCTTTTTTTAATCCATATTAACGTTATATGCATGCACTCTGACATTAACACGGGGATCTTGGGCTAGCAACATTGTAAACAAACAATGTGGTTGGTTAGCATATAAAGAATCATGGTTTCCACTATCATAGTATGTATTATGATAATAAGACCTGTTTATTGGAGAACTGGGAGATAGTCCATGTTAATTATGTTCTGTTTGTAGCAGTTTCCTTTCTGGTTAGACTTCTAAAATAGTATCAAGGAACCATTTTATAAAACTTTGTCGATGTTATAAGAAGTACAGTTTTAAAATCAGGGCATTCTTCCCTATTGGGTTCCATTTGAATTGTACTGGGTATTTGCTTTCAGCGTTGTATTGGGTTCAACATGAATTGTAATCGATATTTGTTCGGTGTCTTATTTTAGTTTTTTATTGGAGAATTAGTAGATTGTGTATCAATGATTGTTTATAATTTACAATTTGCAGGAAGAGTTTTCTTATAAGAGTTATAAGAATATAAGAGTAATTGTTTATAATTTACAATTTGGAGGAAGAGTTTTCTTATAAGAGTTATAAGAATATAAGAGTAATTGTTTATAATTTACAATTTGGAGGAAGAGTTTTCTTATAAGAATATAAGAGTGTAGAAAGATAAGTATATTGTTGAGATTTATTTTATGAAAGTTTTTCAAAAAGCAATTATAAAAAAAATGTATCAAAATTATGTCAGAAAGTAGTAGCTTAGGCATGGATAAAGACAATTATTAGTATTTATTAATTTGTTGCCTATCCATATTCTGTATTCCCACTGTTCTAATTATTTTATTAAATCAAAGCATTTCTATAAATTAGATTTCTGCAAATTTTCCATTGAACTGTGCTTACAACTAGGTGGTGTTGGAAAAATAACTTTGTTGAAACAGTATGCTTCAAACATGAAAAACTAAATCTTACAGCCTAAAATGCTAATTTCCTGAAACTTGCAATGCTGATATCAAGCTTGAATTTTTTATCAATGGCATTTTGGCGAGCCTCCATCCTCCATGTTAGTTTGTGTGGCTGGGACATAAACTTCTGATGAGGTTCCGCTACCTAACGCCATAGGGACAACTAAAAAAAATAGTGACTGAGTCATTAGGTACAGGATGGTATGGAGCTAGGGCTTCATACCTCCAGCATGACAGCACATAAGAGTTCGTGGTAAGTCTGGGTGTGACATCTAGAGCATGAGAGTCCTTCAATTGACGTGTTATCATCAAGGGCACAACATGTTTTGTGTTGGGTAGATGTGGCAACTAATGTGCTTGATTAAAACATATTTATGACAGTATATAGATACCTTTAATTAATAAAAACAAAAGAAGAGTACAAACAAAGAATCGAATCTCATTTCATTTCCTTAAAAGTGAGAATGGCTTCTTAAACTTCTGTCAGACATGCTGGTATAAGATTTGTCCTTTTATCAAAGACATTTCTACATATTAGATTTCTTTGGTGTCTCTTGATGCTTCCATTAAACCACCTTCGATTCTTTTAGCTAAATTGCAATTATGATGCCTCCAACTGAATGGTTGGAAATTTAGAAACGTCGTTGTTGGAAAACAAAATTTGGTTGGAACATTAATGCTTGAAGCATGAAAAATTATTTAAACCTTAGTCTAAAATGTTCTTTTATAAATACTAGGGTCTGCACTTTACCCATGATCTCTGTCAACTCATTCTTAATTCTAGTTAAACTAAAATACAACTTCAGTTTTATATCAAAGACATTTCTACAAATTAGATTCCTATGGTTTCTGTTAAGTTTTCCATTCAACTGCCTTCGACTCTACTTATTGAAATATCACTAAACTGTTGTGAAACCTGCAACTCAGTTATTGGAAGCATAGAAAGGATGAATTGTTGCAAAACATAATTTCATTGGAACTTTATGCCTCGAGGATGAAAATTTGTAAAACCATACAACCTAATTCTACTAGTGGGGTGAATTGGTCCAACAAATCTGAAAAGTGCAAATATTTGGAAGGTTTAAATTTTTGTTAACTCACTTGTCATATGAGGCTATTGACTAGCATAGTCACTTAACTTGTGTGTGTAAACATCGATAGGTCACAAGTTAAGTTCTATGAACAAGTTATCTATTACTTTTTCTTTATGCGTAATTGTAATCACCTTTGTTTATGCCTCATTTACTTGTTACCTTCTTTAGTTAAATGGGTTGTTGTCACTACCTGTTATCCATACATGATTTATGAGTTATCCATGCATCAACTACCAGTTACATACATACATACATACATACATACATATATATATATATTATAATTGTTTATTTTGAATTTTGAATTTTGAATTACAAAAAGCATAAATAATAGTCCATCCCAAATTCTATAAGATATTTTCATTTTTTTGCCTTGTGATGTTACTACCTTCAACCTCCTTCAACATCATCATTTCTTTCTAGTTGACATCCTCTTATTGTTGTTTATCAACCCTTTAAAAGTCCTCTTTAGCAAAATCCAACACGGCTTAAATACAAAAAATATGCAGCAGTCCTCTTTATGGCTAGAAGCACATCCTTCTGAAGAATCTACCTATTAATTAGGATCCTTTGGAACCAGTCATGGTTCTTTGCAAGGTCAACCAAGACATGGGATAGAGGAATCTCCTCTCCAGGATATTTATAAAGCTCATGGTACTTAATATCCTCTTTGCCAAGCTTGGTTTCATGCATGATGCAATCTTTGAGGATCCATATATATATATACCCCATGTGCTTATATATTTGAAATTCTGAGAATCCATATATATATGTGCTCTATGTGCCTATATTTTTGAAATCATGGTAACTTTTAGCTCCATTGAGTAATAATCGTATTGAGTACATGGAGTACACAATCCATTGAGCACATTGATAGTAATAATAATAGTGAGTAATATTTGAAATTATGAGAATATATATATATATATATATATATGTTCCATGTGCTTATATGTTTGAAATTATGGTAGCTTTTAGCTCCATTGAGTAATAATCATCGCTTTCATGAACAATGAAGAATGCAACACTAGAGAGAACGAATGGATGGGTAGTTAGCTTAAGAGATTCTCATAAAAATATTGAAATGAGACATTTTAACAATGTTCTCAACTTATTGATGATGGCATTATGAGTAATGTGTTATTTGTTCATACATATGAATATTACATATTTGCAAAAGGAAATGAAGATTAATATTGGATAATATGTAACATGTTGTGTGAAATGTTGCGATGTCCTTTTGAAATGTAATTAAAAAAATTAAATTGGTTTTCATAACATATCTCGTGTGAATTGTAATTGTACTAATTTTTTTTTCTAAATTTATACTTAAATTGTTGATTGGAAACATAAGACAAGTTAGTTTTCCACAACATTTCTAAATTTGAAAATAAATCTCATAGAATAAACTTAAACTTACATCTAAGTTTCAAAACATGGAGACCTTAAAACTTTAAAATTTTCTTGGCAAAATCATAAACATCAATTTTGAATGAATTTGAAATTTGTTGTGATGATAGTTTGTACTCATTTTGCATTTTGGGGAGCAACTTAGCATAAAAGCATTATGAGTAATTTGTCTCTACATAGGAAAATATTTTGCAATATTTTATGAAGATTATTCCAAAGAGGATCTTAGCTTTAAAACATTAAAACATTACTTGTTTTTCATTTTGTAGTTTATAGTATTTATGCCACATCACCATGTAATGATGTATAAAACCTCAGATAGCCATGGTACATCCTACCATGTAATTATGTTATTTTCCATAGTACATTTTACTATGAGTCTTTGTAAGATTGTGACATACATTTAGAATGACAATGATCGATATTAATGTCAATCATGCAGTAATGTGCCAATTATGTGTAAATGACTTTTTTTTAAGAATTTATGTTTAAAAAAATGAATGATATTCAATCATTTGTTTTTCTTTTTAAAAAAAAAATAATTATGTGTAAATGATTTTTTAAAGAATTTATGTTTAAAAAAATGAATGATATTCAATCATTTGTTTTTTTCTTCTTTTTTTTAACAAAAGGCGGGGACTAAGCTGCATGCAACTCTTGTTTAAATAATATTAACTATATTTAATTTTTTTATGTTATTTAAATGTTTGAATGTGTAGTTTTTCCACCTTATTATTTTTAAAATAATATTAACTATGCTTAATTTTTTTATGTTATTTAAATGTTTGAATCTGTAATTTTGTCACATTATTATTTTTAAGCAAAATTATGTTTAAAAAATGAATGATATTCAATCATTTGTTTTTCTTTTTAAAAAAAAATTAATTATGTGTAAATGATTTTTTTAAAGAATTTATGTTTAAAAAAATGAATGATATTCAATCATTTATTTTTTGTTTTGTTTTTTTTTTAATAAAATATGGGGACTAAGCTTTAAATATTTGAATGTATAGTTTTGCCACCCTATTATTTTTAAAATAATATTAACTATGTTTAATTTTTTATGTTATTTAAATGTTTGAATCTGTAATTTTGTCACATTATTATTTTTAAACAAAATTAACAATAGGGTTAAGAAAATTTGGGGATACCATGTTGTGGAGAACAAAATATTTATAAGTTTCAGCTCCTTCAAGTAGGTCAAAACATTGATTTTAGATATTGTCTTGCACCAAGTATTATAAATGTTAATGTGATATATGTTCCATTGTATTGATTTTATTATTGGTTCATTATCATTTTTTGGGTAGGAAGGTTGCTAAGATGAAAGGGTTGGATTTAATAGAAGAGTTTATTGGACCAATCATGATAATGGAATCATTGCTATGAAAAGGTTTGATAATGTGAAATCTCATGAAATGATGAATACTTTTGTTGAGAGATAGATAGAAGAGGAGTTGGAGATTATAGAAAGACAAAATCAAGGATAAGTGGTGGCAATTGATTTGTCAATTTGGTATGAATTGTAGTTGACACAATAGTTGGTTTTAGTATCTACATCTCTGTTACAATCTCCATTATTGGCAATTGTTTTTAAGTAAAACTTGCTTAGGGGTAAATATGGTCTTCATTTTTTTAATATCTATGAATATTTCTTTGTTGCTTGGTTCAAAATATTCTATATCCATATAAGTAAGAGAGGTGTTATGCAAAAACTTGATTCAAGAATATCTTTAATTAAATAGTATGTTATCATAGCATTATTGTTGTAGCACCCTTAGCATAATGTGTGTGGCATAGTATTAAGGATTGAATTAGAACATTTGAGAAAGAGCAAATGTTTCCTTTAACCATTAATATATGTAACATGTACAAATTTTTTTATTTATTCATTTTAACAATATTAATTGTAATATTAAACAAAATTGATATTAATAAAAATATAACCACATATTACTTTTATTTATTCATTTTAACATTAGTAATTGTAATATTAAACAAAATTGATATTAATAAAAATATAACCACATATTACAAGGAATGTAATTGCATATATTTATTCATTAAGTAAAACATGGTAAGGTGATTGAAAATTTTATATATTTTACCCATATAAACAAAATGATGATCCTTACTCTTTGGGTTGTTCCTAGCAACATCATCTAATACTTGATACGACTAATTTATATAGATGAATGTTGAACTTGTATATTTGGTGGTTAATTGCTTTAGCAAAAACATATAAGCCATGGCTATTTTTTCTTTTATTGGCATATCTTGGAATTGTTATTTTGATTTTTTGTTATGTTGTCTTAAATAGTTAAGGCTTTACATTGACGCACAAATGACAAAATGTTTTTTAGCATACATTGGAATTTGTTATTTTGAACTTTTAATATGTTGTCTTAAATAGTTAGGGCTTGTCATAAATAAAAAAATTCTCTTTAGCTTTGTCTTAACCAAAGTTGAAAATTTTTTTTCTCGGTCATTTCACCATTCAAATAGACATTGAGGTGGTATGTCTCTCCAGTAATTTGTCATAACAACTACTTTTTCTTTTAAGGTATGGAAACCTTTAGATATTACTCAAGCGATGACAATATTTATGTATCCTTTTGTGGTGTCTCTGCAATTACTTCTTATCATATTTAGATCCATCTTTTCCTTTCTTCTTTTAGGTTCCTTTTGTTTTATAGTGCTCATTTATGTTTTTCCTTGGAAGTATACCTTTCTCTGCAAAACAAGAATAACATCCATTTTTATATGAAAATAAAAGAAATAGTTAAATATTTATCATCCCCACCATGATCAGAAATACATGACTACACAAATATATATATATATATATATATATATATATATATATATATATCTTGGTATGCCTTACGAAATCTCGATTCCTTGAAAAAAACAATTTCTTAATTATCTTGGGAGTCATTCCAACTTGTATATACATGTTAGTAGGTCAACTATAAGATGATGTCTTAAGATCTAGGAGAGGGTGTTTCTACCACTTGAAAAGGCACATGCAACAAGTATGTTAATATGAGGTGAGCCAAACATTACTTTTGGACATCTTTTGTGAAGAATTGACAATTAGCTAGCTAGAAGGGAAGTTTCCTTGGTTGATTTTGACTCAGCCATGCTAGTACTCATCACGTGGAATGTGACTGTGACATGGACAAAGGCGTGATTGGATTAGGAGTCTCATATTCATCAAATTACAGCTTCTAGAAGAGGATGCTCCCTCATAAAATACATGCTCAAGGAAAGGAAGGTGAAGTCATAGCTATTTTAAACTGATGATGGGCCATGTAACTTCAAACTAAGGCAAGGGTTTGTGAATGTTGATACATCAATGGACCTAAGGCCAAGTTGATTTGATTTTCTTGAGGTTTTGGAGGAAGGTTCTTTAAAGATACGAGATACGGGGTTAAATCCTCTGAATTTTGAAGAATTTTTGAGTTGTTTGAGGTAAATATAGACCCTAGGCAGACTCAATATGACTTCTAAAAATTCTTAGGAGGACTTATGGCAGATTTGAGTAAGTTTTAGCAATATCTTTAAGCTTAGAACACCAAATTGACAAAAAAAAATCAAATTAAAACCCAAGTGGAGTCGCCAAGCCGTTGATAGTAATTAAGTTTGTGGATTTGTCTACTCTTATTATCTATTTTACTATGAATTCGTGAGATTCAATTGACAAAAACGAAGCAATTATCTCTATTTTCCTAATATATTTAACCATTTTTTAATTTGAAATAACTTGAAGGGAAAAAATAAACTCATAAATGGGAGGGACAATTGAATTACTTCATATAACATCAAAGAATAAACGATACTTACTTAGAACCTTGCTTGAGGTGAATCCATTCTCCTTTTCTTTGAGCCATCCTTCTCCATCCCTGCCTTTGATTATCCAAGTTCTTTGTGTTGAATATGAGCTTTCCAACCTTTAAATCCTTCCAGTATGCCTTTATTTTCACTTTCTGTATTTTACTATGCCCCAAATGCCTTTCTTTTATAGCATTGGGATTTGTGCTATCAATGACTAAACATGAATGTGGGACTAAACCTTTTCTTTATTTTTAATTATATTTATCCAAAAACCCACTTTTCAATTGTTTTCTAGCATTTGACTTGATTTTCGATAATTTTTGGGACAATTAATACATGTATGATGTTTTATTTCCAATCCAGGAGTTGTAGAAACTGGGTTTGTCCCTTTAATTGGTCCTAGAGTTGGAATCTTTAGGGAAACCTTTGTCTTCACATAATTCTTCCTTTGCAGAAGAAGTGGTCAGATGAGAGATTGAAGATCTCAATTGTTCCAGATTTCCAGTCTTCATGTTGCGGGTGAAAGGTAAAATGTGCTTCCGCCTTCACTTGTTAAGGGTGCTAATTTGATTGTTAACAGTATCATGGTTAGGATTATCTTCAATGATTTTATTTACATCATTGTATCCTTCTACAAATTCAATTCTTTCATAATGATAATTGACACCAACTTTGTATTCATCAGTATTTGGTGCTTCATTATTACAATCTATGAGATCGTCATCTTATTTACCATTTATATTGGCATCATGGTTGTCATATGATCTTCTATACTATGGAATTTATCCTTTTCCTCTACATCTTTCGTTTCATTGTCCTTGGCTTTGGTTTGGGATATGAGCGAGGCTTTCAATCTAACTTTGTTCTGGAGCATCACAAGTCATTTTCATTGACTTTATGGACTCATTTTAGTTATGTAGGCTAGACGATTAATGGACTCATTTATGTTTCTTTTATGAAACTCCAATGAATTTATGGAACTTGTGCATATTTTAGACATGGCATTGCACTTTGAGTCTTGTATTTGGAATGCCGATTATTATCCTTTCTTGCATATGATAACCAAAATCTTCTGTGAGTGGGAACATAAGGTGTTGATTTATGTGATTTTATCACTTCTTTTGTCGTAGGTGCAGTAGTAGTTTCCTGCTTTTCTTCACTTGAGAATTCGACGGTCGTAACTGATTCTTTTCTCGTAGGGGTAGTAGCAGTTTCCTCTTCTTCTTCCCTTGAGAATTTGGGGATCATAACCGCTTCTTTTTTTTCCTTCCTCTTATATATTTCTTCTTTTGTTTGTAATAGTATTGCTTTCAATTCTGCATACATTTCCTTTTCTTCAAGCTGCCTTCTTTTTGTCTTCGACTTAAATTTTTACATCTCTTTTAGCTCTTTGGAATGGGCTAATAATGATCTTGTTGAATGATGGAAACATAGTGATTCCGGCTCATAAAAATATTCCAAAAAAAAGAATTTTTATAATAATAATTTATTATTAGAATAATATCGCATAAAAACTATATATAAATTTTTTAAATTTATATATTATTATTATTATAATGATAATAATAATATAAAACTTTAATGATTTTTTTTTGGAGTTGGGAAACTTAGGATTTAAACGCTAGATCGTGGAAGGAAGATAGTGAGGGAGAATGCACCATGGGCTGTGGTGGAGTAGATGCGGTGTGAGTGCAAGAGTGCTTGGGATTTGGTGTAGTGCATGAGTGTGGAAAAACCTTAGCATGGAAGTGGCATATGATTGTTGTGGGGAGGAGCGGTGTAGAAGAGGGGTTGAGGTTTGGAAGTGGTGTGGGATTGGGTTGTGGGGAGTTGCATAAGAGGGTATTTTGGATGGGGTGATCCAAGAGCGTGGGAGTTATGGGAAGGGAGAAGTAGGTGCGGGAGTGGGAGGATGGGGATGATAAGGCAGTTGGATAGTGCTATGCATGGGTGGGGATGCATAGAGTGTAGCAGGTGGTGGAGGGAATGATGGAGGGAGAAATGAATGGGAATCGCATGAGGATGGAGTGGTGGGAGGATACGATCATTGGGTGAACTGTGTGGGGAAATCTCAAGTCGCGAGAGAGATGAGGAGAAATATGGGGAATTGTATGTGTGCGTAGGTTTTAGAGGTTTATGAGGCAGGGGAGGGGTGTAGGCAGTGGTGTAGAATGGGTTGGTTGGTGAAGTGTAGCTATAACGATACAACAACACGGGCTTGCAAGGAAGGTGGGGGAGGATGGGCAGGATCAGATCAAGAGGAAGGCACATGTGTAGGGAGTAGGGAGGAGTTACGTGGGATACAAGAGTGTTGTGGGGGATGGATAAAGGAGGATGGGGAGTTTGTTTCTAGAAAGGAGGCATTAATATGGATAGGATAATATTGGTGGCAAGGATGGGAAGTGGATGGGAAGTGCAAGTAGTGCAAGATGGTAAGTGGAGTAATGAGGGTGTGAGGGGACCAGGCGTGGTGAGGGAATTTAGAGGATAGGTAGGGAGGATCGAATGGAAGAGTGGGAGGCAAAGGATGAGTAAATGGGTGAGTGTGAGAAATGGAGAGATGGAGAGGAAAATGATGAGATAACCTAGGAAAGTGCCAAGGAGAAGCAAGCTTTGATACCACTTGTAATCTACCAGGCTTAGGTATTGAAAAATTTATTGATATAAAATATATTTTGAATAATTTATTTTTGATTTACAATATCATGTGAAATACAACGTATAAATATGCATAAGCACATAGAGGTGGCATCTCTTTGAGATGACCATTCACCTTTACCCTAACACTAACAATAATTAATAAACTAATAATTAACAATTGTAATAACCAATTATGTTTATTACAAAGATAGAAAGATAGAGTGGCGGGTTGGGTTTTGAGGGGGGGTTAGTCTTTATGGTATAGGGGAAGATGGGGGGTTGAGAGAGAGAGAGGGGTTATAGAGAGGGATATTGGATTACAAAAAGGAGGATAGAGAGAGGGATAGGGTGTTGGGGAAAGATGGGTATGGAGAGAGAGAGAGAGGATTGGGGGTCATGGAAAGGTGGGGTTAGAGAGAGAGAGAGAGGAGGATGAGGGTTAGAGAGAGAGGGAAAGGGAGGGAATTGGGAACAGAGGAAGATAGATATTGGTGATTGGGGGTTTAGAGAGAGAGAGCGAGAGATTAGTGATTATGGGTTTAGAAAGAGACAAATTATGGGTTAGGTGTTGAGAGAGAGAGAGAGATTGGAGGTTAAGGATTTAGATATATATATATATATATATATATATATATATATATATATATATATATATATATATATATATATATATAAAGAGATAGATTGGGGGTTAAGCGTTCAAAGAGAGATAGAAATATAGAGATAATGGAGGTTAGGGGTTTAGAGAGGGAGATTAAGAGAGAGATTGGTGGTTAGGAATTTAGAGAAAGAGAGAGGGAGAGAGAGATATTGGAGGCTGGGAATTTAGAGAGAGGGAGAGAGAGGGATTGGAGGCTAGGTGTTTAGAGAGAGATAGAGAGATTGTGGGTTATGGGTTTAGAGAGATATTTTCGTCATTACGAATTTAGAGAGACGGGGCATTTAGGAAAAGGAGGAGAGAGAGGGGGGGATTAGGTTAGAGAGAGGGAGGGTGGAATAGGGAAAGGTGGGATTGCGATAAAGGAGGCTTTGTAAGGGAAAGGAGGAGAGAGAGAGAAAGTGGGATTTAGTGAAAGGTGGTTCTAGAGAGAGAGAGAGAGAGGAGGAGGAGGAGGAGGAGGAGTAGTAGGAGAAAGGATAGCAAGAGAGGGAAAGGGGGGACATTGGGTGCAGAGGAAGAAACATATTTTTGATTAGCAGTTTAGAGAGATATTGGGGTCTAGGGGTTCAAAGAGGAGTGATTGGGTTTTAGGGGTTTAGAGAGAGATAGAGAGATTGGGGGTTATGGATCTAGAGGGAGAGAGATTGGTGGTTAGGCATTTAGATAGATAGAGAGAGAGAGAGAGAGAGATTGTAGGTTAGGGGTTTAGAGAAAGAGAGAGAGACTGGGGTTTAGGGTTTAGCGACCTAGAAATATTTGTGGATAGGGATTTAGAGAGAGAGATTGCAGGGGGTTAGGGATTTAGCGAGAGAGAGAGAGATTGGGGGTTAGGTGTTTAGAGAGAGAGATATATATAAAGAGAGAGATTGGTGGTTAGTATTTTTTAGAGATAAAGAGAGGGAGAGAGGGTTTGGGGGTCAGGGGTTTAGAGGGAGAGAGAGATTAGGGGTGAGGGGTTTAGAGAGAGAGAGATATTGGAGGTTAGGGGTTTAAGGAGAGACAGAGGAAGATATATGTTTAATTTTTAGAATTTACTTCAATCTGATCTAGGATCTTAACTGAGAGAACAACATGTAGAGAAAATCTACAGCATATCAATCATGGACACAATAATGCAAACACATAAGAGACACAGAGTTTACTTGGGAAAAACCATAAAGGTGAAAAACCCTAATAACTTCCTCAGAGATAGATAGAGCATTGATACAACCAGAATACAAGAGATAGTCTTCTCCTAGCAGTAGAGCCTCCTCCTCCACAAGTGCGCCACTCTCCCAAGTGTGAGTGAGTGAATAGAATGTGTAAAATGAGAGAGACACACTCTCTATTTATACACTAACTTGACTTAACCTTTAATCAACTAGGTCGGCCTCAACTTAACCACTTATAATGATGACTAGGCCGACCCCCGCTAGGGTGGTCTAATAACCCTTTGACCCATATGGCCGACCCCCAATAGGGTGGTGTAATAACCCTTTGACCCACATGACTTATACAGGGCCGACCCCAACAAGGTGGTTTAATAACCCATCAAGTATAAGTTACGACACTTACAATATAAATGACGACACTTCCGTATAGAGGAATAATAACATCTCTATAGGAATACAACCACTTCCGTATAGAGTAATAATAACATCTCTATAGGAATACAATATACATGGGTGAAATACATTCCGAAGTTACATATACATCCACACTCCCTCTTAACTAGGAAGGTATTTCTCGACATAGGTCTTCTAGCACAAGTTATATTCTCTAGATCATCGTCACTGGATAATCATCATCGAGTCATCATCATTGTCACTGCTACTGCTATCTCAATCAATCTCTAAATCTACTCGTCATAGGAAGTTCTACAGAGCCAGTCCTTTTTCATACTGTATGTAGGCCCACCACTTGTAGGTCTTCGTCATCACTGGCCATACTGTGGATTCCTCAGGACTTATTACGTGTGTCACAAAACCTGGTTGCAGCATCCCAGGCTATTATGAGCACACAGCTCTACCTGTCGGATCTCCTAGGATAACATTACATGTGACCCATCACAAAACCTGGATGAAGCATCCCAGGCTATTATGAGCACACAACTCTACCTATCGGATCTCCCAGGAGCACATTACATGTGATCTCACCACAAAACCTAGCTGAAGCATGCCAGGCTGTTACGAGCACACAGCTCTACCTGTCGGATCTCCCAGGAGCACATTACATGTGGTCCACCAAAAAACCTGGCTGAAGCATTTGAGGCCTTTTTCATCCTGTCTAGATCTCCCAGGAGCAAATTACATGTTGTCATGGAAAAAATTGGCTGAAGCATCTGAGGCCTTTTTCATCCTGTCCAGATCTCCCAGGAGCAAATTACATGCCATAGGAAAAAACCTCGCAAGAGCATCTCAGGATGTTGCGGGTACACAACTCCGACCTGAAGATCTCCCAGGGCATAAATTACATGTCCTCCCAGAGCAATGTCTCAAAAGAGCATCCAAGGCTGTTACGGGTACACAACTCTGACCTATAGGATCTCCCAGACATGCTCATCTGCACAACTTGATCCATGGCCACAAAGTATCTTCCTGATGCTCACCATACATCATCCTGATGTACACATGATCATCCTGATCATCATCACTGCAACATCCTGTTGCATGTCATCTGGAGATGCTCGTCATCCACGATCATCCTGATCATACAATGCATCCACCTGATGCATACCAAGTATCTACCTGATACATATCATCATACATGATCTACCTGATCATACAATGTAACCACCTGATACATACATAGATACATGATCCATACAATGTATCCACCTGATACATATCAACATACATGATCTCAGTATCCACCTGATACATATACAGATACATGGTCCAAGCATCCAACATGATGCATATACAAAATACATACAAATGATCCAACTGATCATATCCAGCATCCAACATGATGCATACATACATAAATGATTCAACTGATCATATCCAACATCCAACATGATGAATATATATATAAATGATCCAACTGATCATAACAAGCATCCAACATGATGCATATATACATATACAGAGTAGTAACTGGAGCATCATCCTGATGCTCATCATCCATGATCCTCTTGATCATCATAGCATTGTCCTCTTCAAATCATCTCATCATCCACGAAGCATAGCCTATATGCACATCATCTAGCACTTACACCACCGACATGGGAGAACACATCTACCACCATTCAGAGAAGGATCCAACCCTTACTTTTTCACCATGGGAGAACACATCTACCACCATGTGAAAAATGGCTCAACAATTACATCATGACCAAGGGAGAACATATCAACCATGTCAGAAAAGCTCATGTACATCTGCATCTTCCAGACTCATCACTTCCCTTTGGAAGGAACCTTGATCTGAAGTGCACCAAGCCTCTCTCTGAAGTACTCAAACTGCACTTTGGCCAATGGCTTGGTCAATACATCTGCAACCTACTCATCCATCGCAACATACTCTGCTTCGACTGTACTCAGTGCTATGCAGGACTGCTTCCTGCTAAACCAAGAGATCACACCTGATCCCATACTGAAGCAGCACCCAGAAGTGCTCTTCCTATCTGTAGCACTGCATGCCCAATCTGAATCAACATAACCCTGCAGTTTAAACTTTGGATTCACATCTTACTTGAGCCCAGAATCAACCGAATCAGATGGAGCATCACACAGAAGCTTCAGGTTCGATTCCATAGGTGTGGCCATAGCCTTGTAGTCCATCATCCCGAACCTATTCAGGATCTCTACTGCATACTTCCCTTGTCCAAAGAAGATTCCATCTGCACTCTACCACACCTTCATGCCAAAAACAAATAGTGCATCATCCCCAAGTTCTGCACACATATATGACTACACCATTCAAGAAATCTGTCTTGAAATCCATCTAGTGTATCTTCTATTTCATCACTTTTATATTTCTCTATGCTGCCATCTGCAGCATGCTTGATCTGATAGTTCCATTTGGAAGTCACAACAGACTTCCCTCTAGCTCTTGGGACCGCATCCCAAACATCGTTCTTCATGATTGACGGATCATGGCATTCTTCCCATATCCTGGGAACTTCAATATCTTCAATAGATAATTTTGTTGCTTGAACAAATGTTGTAGTCCTTCTTTTGTAGGTGAAGGTATACGGTCTTTCCTACAAAACAAGTTAAATTGAATGATTAGAAACATCTCATAATTTTCAGACAAATTCTTACACATAAAGAAATATGTCATACAGTCATGCAATTATCTTAGCCAATGCTTCAATGCAACATTCATCCATGTTCCACAACTTTCTAGATGCCTTCCAGTCTCTACCAGAACATTGTTAAGAGTTTGCACTACTCCTAACATGTCAGCAAAGAGGTTTCATTCTAGATAAGTAGCACTGGAATGTTGTACAGTGCCATAGGCCACTTACCCATCACATGCATATTAGTAGTATACTATTCATTAATGCAATCATTCTAATATGCACAATACATATCCTAAGTCTAGGAACATGAGCATATACATCATTGAACAATTTTATTTAAACAAACAAATATGCAAGAAATGATCTAATAAAAATACTTATCTTTGTTTGATTGTTGGGTTGACTCCCTCTCAGTCTTTGCTTCTTTTTCTGCAACTCCATTTTGATGTGGATTGTGAGAAGTGGTCAACTCCCTCTGAATATCTGCATCGTTGCAGAAACTACTGGAGTGTGCTCCCTCTTGATCTTTGATTCTTGGATTACCTATTCTTGAACTTATATTCATTCTCGATCCCTATGCACGCTTGTTAGTATCATCATTGTGTTATCCTTGAGGACTCATACATAATCCCACATTTATTAGTATAATCTTAATACTATCAAAACACAATAATCTTTTACTCATGCATTAGAAATAATAAGCATTAGTATTCAAGGTTTCAGGGAAGTCTTCTTTTACTCATGCATATTCTTATTTGATCATAGAACTCTTCTGGTTAGTTAAATCATCAATCAAGATAAGAGATATAATATGCATAAAACCCGTGATTACTCAAACCTATACCTTCATGATTCTTCTGGTTAGTCATATCATCAATTATGGTAAGAAACATAATATGCATACAATCATGACTATTCAAACCTATGACTTAATGAATAATCATTATCAACAACGAAACAGTATAAGATCGTAACACAAGGTAGGATTCTAGCTTTATATAGGAAAAACATACCTAGATTAGCATGCTAGCTAGTTATGTCTAACATACCTGCATAATGTCTACTGGTTCTCTTCAGTGACTTGTGTTAGTAACTTGCATGTCTCATAAGTTAACCATTGTAGAACCAAGTTATACATACCTCGTAAGTAGATCTTCTATGTGATCCATGACAATGGATAAATCTTTGTCTTCATGTCACCATGATCATATGTTCTTGAAGTAGAACATGATTTGTCTTTCTTGGTGTACCTTTTATGTTAGCGAATAACATAAACCTCATACAACATCGCAATGCATTAGTACATTCATAACTGTCAAAACCTTAATCAATGAACATCTTCTATTAAGGTGATATGAAAAGTCTAGTAATTAATCAAGATTGTGCTGTAATGATAAACATATGATAAACTTAACCATGAAAAATACTTGTAAGCCATACCTGTCAAGATTGCTTGTAATATTCTTATGGAAGGCCTTAGCCTCATCTCCCTATCAGACAGGAACTTCTTCACTTATGCAGGTGACCAATCCATCCTCTTCTAGGATTAACCCAATCCACTTGATTTGCAGGATCTAGATCTAGAGTTGTAATAGGGTTTGTCATAGAAACCCCAAAAATTAAAACTTTGAATTTCAAACTTCCGAAAGGATAGAAATATGCACCTTGATGAGCTGATCAAGATGGTATATTCAGAATTTGAAAACTACAAAGTTTCACTCCTCAATTTTGCCTTTGAAACTTTCGAATTCACTGGACATGACCTCGAACTAGGGTTTGATGAAGCCCACTCTTCTTCCCAATCAAAAGGTTTGATACAAAGCTCTAATCTTCTATTTTTATGAGGATCTTCTAGCCGTGGTCACAGATTTCAAAAATTCCCATTTTTGCAGAAGCCCTAATTTTCCACTTTTCTGATCAAATTCCCGAACTAGGGTCTAATCAAGCCCGACCTTCTGCCCAACCACAAATTCTGATATTGGTCTCTAAATTTCGATTTTGATGAGTATCATTCAGTCGTGGTCTCCGATTAGAAAAATTCCAAATTTCTCCGAAGCCCTAAATTCCAGAAGCCATGAATGAAGGTGCTCTTCTGATTTGACAAAAATATGTACCTGATTTTTTCTGGTTTAACTCCAAACTTTTCGATCCATAGGGTCTGAAATTTTTTCTTAAGATAGCTCGACCTGTTATCTTTCCATCCCGATAGGTATGACCTCAATTTGATTCTCTGAGAGAGGGTTATTCCAAGTGTCACAATGTGACCTGTTTATGGGATAATACAGGAGAGCGAACTTGTATGGCGTGCCACATGTCACTGGTTCAACTTCGGCCTCTGAAACATTTTCCAAAGATAGCCTGGCCTGTTATATTTCCATCCTGATAGGTCTTACCTCAATTGTATTCTCTGAGAGAGAGTTATTCCAAGTGTCGCAACGTGACCTATTTATGGGATAATACAGGAGAGCAAACTTTTACGACATGCCACGTGTCACTGGTTCCACTTCTGCCTCTGAACAGTTTTTTTAAGATAGTATAGTCTGTGTACTACCTATCACTATTTATGAAATTTCATTTGGAGCTTCTTAGCCCAATTTATGACCTTTTTTTCAAGGTCACCTGATTTTGACTAAGATATGGAAGAGGCAGAAACCCTATATTGTATAGATCATAAATCACAAATTACAACGAATGAGAGGTTTTCCTTTGGACACAATGTACATGGGGATCTGATCTTTGACCCGTAAAAGTTTTAGATCCTAAAACCTCTCCAAAACGGATTTATAGCGAAAGTGCTACGATGACTGGTTTTTGCTATATCAAGCCCTAGCATCGTAAGTGCAACAAGTGTCATACATGCCATATCATGCCTTCTTTTAGGCTAGCTCTAATACCATGTTTAATTTTTAGAATTTACTTCAATCTGATCTAGGATCTTAACTGAGAGAACAACATGTACAACAAATATACAACATATCAATCATGGACACAATAATGCAAGCACACAAGAGACACAGAGTTTACTTGGGGAAAACCATAAAGGTGAAAAACCCCAATAACTTCCTCAGAGATAGATAGAGCTATGATACAACCAGAATACAAGAGATAGTCTTCTCTTAGCAGCAGAGCCTCCTCCTCCATAAGTGTGCCACTCTCCCAAGTGTGAGTGAGTAAATAGAATGTGTAAAATGAGAGAGACACACTCTCTATTTATACACTAACTTGACTTGACCTTTACTCAACTAGGTTGGCCTCAACTTAACCACTTAACATAATGCTGACTAGGCCGACCCCCACTAGGGTGGTCTAATAACCCTTTGACCCACATGACTTATACAGGGCCGACCCCAACAATGTGGTCTAATAACCCATCAAATATAAGTTACGACACTTACAATATAAATGATGACACTTCCGTATAGAGGAATAATAACATCTCTATAGGAATACAATATACATATATCAAATACATGGGTGAAATGCTTTCCAAAGTTACATATACATCAACAATATATATTGGAGGTTAGCGATGTGGAGAGAGAGAGAGAGAGAGAGAGAGAGAGAGAGAGAGAGAGAGATTGGAGGTTAGTAATTTAGAGAGAGATATTGGGGGTAAGTGTTTTGAGAGAGAGAGAGAGAGAGATAGACATACATATATTGGTGGTTAATAGGGGTTCAAAGATAGAGAGAGAGAGATCAGAATGGGAGTATGGACGGTTAATGGTGTGGGATGAGAAACATAAATATATTTGGGGGGAGCGGTAGGAGGGTGAGTAGTGGGGGTTTGGGGGGAGAGATAGATATATATAAATACAGATATATTAGGGGTTAGGGGTGTGTAAAGAGAGTGACAAAGAGATTGGGGAGATTAAGGGGGAGAGAGATAGAGAGAGAGAGAGGGATGGGGATATAGAGAGATAGAGTGGGGGTAGGGTTTTGATGGAGGTTAGGATTTATGGTATAGGGGAAGATGGGGGGTTGAGAGACAGAGAGAGGGTTTATGGTTATACAGAGGGATCATGGATTACATAAAGGAGGATAGAAAGAGAGGGATGGGGTGTTAGGGAAAGGTGGGGCTGGAGAGAGAGAGAGAGGTGTCGTTAGGGACAGGTGGAGAGAGAGAGGATGTGGGGGATAGGGAAAGGTGGGGTTGCAGACAGAGAGAGAAGAGAAGGGTTAGTGAGAAATGGAAAGGGGAGTTAGTTAAAGGTTGAGCTGGAGAGAGAGAGAGAGAGATGGGTTAGGGAAAGGAGCAGAGAGAGAGGAATGCGGGTTAGAGAAAGGTATGACCCGATTTAGAGAGAGAGAAAGAGAGAGAGAGAGAGAGGAAAATTAGCGAGAGGGGGAGACGAGGAGTTGAGAGAGAGAGTGTGAATGGGGGAGGTATTGAGAGAGAGAGAGAGAGAGAGAGAGAGAGAGAGAGAGAGAGATGAGGCATTACAGGCTTACAGAGAGAGAGAGAGAGAGATTTTGGGTTTATAGAGGGATAAAAAGATTGGGGGCTACGGGTTAAGAGAGAGAGGGAGATATTGGGGATTAGGGATTTAGAGAGAGAGGGAGAGATTGGGGGTTAATGATTTAGAGAGAGAGAGATTGGGGGTTAAGGATTTAGAGAGAGAGAGAGAGATTAGGGTTAGGGGTTTAGAGAGAGAGAGATAGAAAGAGAAATATCGGGGATAGGGGTTTAGAGAGAGGAAAATGTATTGAGAGTTTAAGGGTTTAAATAGAGAGAGAGATTGGAATTTAGTTATTTATATATATATATATATATAAGAAGAGAGAGAGAGAGAGAGAGATTATAGTTAGGGGTTTAGAGAGAGAGAGAGTGATCATGGGGTGGTGGTTAGTGGTAATATTAGGAGTGGTTAGACAAGTGTAGGGGGGAGAGGTATATATATATAGAGAGAGAGAGGGATGGGGAGGTGATTAGTCATGGGAGAGAAAGAGAGATAGAGTGGGGGTTTGGGGGATGGGATAGAGAGAGAGAGAGATAGTAGGGGTTGGGGGTTTAGAGAGAGAGAGGGAGAAATATATTGATGGTTTAAGGGTTTAGAGAGAGAGATTAGAATTTAGGGGTTTAGATAGAGAAGGAATTTAGGGGATTGGCAGGTGCTTAGTGGTGGAGGATGTTCAGATATCCACATAATCATTTTCAGGACCTTGCATGCAATTAGGGTTTGCATGCAAATTCTAGGGTTTTCATGCATTTTGCATGCATCCCAGTCTCCAGGTTGATGCCTCTAGCACCTTAGCCACCTTATTCTAGCACTCGGGAGCTTCTTACATCAAACTTTCATCCCTCCTAGTTAGGAAGGCACCCACGTCTCACCTATTTCTAGAGAACGACGCACTTCTTCACCTACCAATTCAATTCCACTTCAGTTACACTCAGTTAACTCCGATTATCCTTGATTTGAGGCTAGTTTCACTCTCGACTGACTGTTTCACTCCATTGGACCTCCAGATTGACTAGATGACTTGTTCTGACTTCAGTTAATCCTCCCATTCGCCCTCCATTAAGTCTCCTTCCCTATATCAGTGCTACACACTTCAGTTACACATGACACGCTCAGTTAGACTCAGCTTGACACATGGATCATTGGTTCTTGTGCATTGATGACCACCACTGATTGATGATGAGGAATTCTAGTTGGAGTCAAGCTACTCCATTCAGTAATTCAAATGACCTCCTTAGTCAATTCGAATTGCTTTGTCATTGTTACTGTATTGTATTGTAATTATTCACCCTCATTGGGATATTGAGCACTGATCCATGTTTTGCATAGTTTTACACCATATTTTCTATGTTCATCTGTTGTGATTGATTTACTTGTTCATTAGATCTGCTGTGACTAATTTTACATGGTATCAGAGCCATGGCAGGGACAAGACTTCTTTTCTGCATGTGTTCTACATGAAGATTGAGTGAATTGCTCACCAATATATTTCAGCAGCGGCATGCAAAATCTAATGTGCATTCGCTCATGTGCATGCAAGGCTGAAAACATAGTGTTTGTTTGTGTGTGATTTTCCAGTTTCTTACTTCCTCCATGTGCATTCGCTAATGCAAATATGGAGACTTATTCTTCACAAAATATTCTTACTCCATTCAACTATGATGAATGGAAACCAAAGATGATTGCATTCTTGAAGAGACAATGTCTTTTTGATATGTGCATTGGTAATACAAGATATTTTGATTCAGATGAAGAGGAGAATGATTGGATCAATGATTGTGACAGATATTTTGGAGCAATGTGTCTTTCTATGTCTCCTTGTATGCGCTACCTCAGTAATACTGCTGAAAATACAAGTGATCTATGGGTCCAACTTGACAGAGAATTTGGAAAGTAGGAAGAAGAGGATCATGCTAGCCTTTTGGAGAACAAGCCCAGTGAGATCTCCTTATGTGTTCTTTCTGATCATGTCTTGGCCTCAAAAATTGTTCAAGATGAAGAAGAAACTGTAATTCAAAACTCACTCTCTCAATGTCTTCTATTTCAAATTCTAAGCAAGATAAACCAGCTCATAGTCTAGATTCCGAAGAGGTTCTTGAATCCTCTCCTTCACATGAGTTTGCCGTCATGCAGAATAATGATCTACTTGAAGTTTTGGAGGTAAAATCTAATTTTGGAGGTGAAGCATTTTCCCTCCTTGATTGCATGCCTTCTATAAACTTATGTTCTATCATTTCCAAAGTTCCTCAGATTTTTAATGAAGATGAAGAGCACTACCATTCGCTTGAGTTCAATTCTCATGCACTTTTTGTTGATTTTGGTTTTGATCTCACCCTTGTTGGTTCAAAAGAGATCTCAAGAAACCATTCATCTATTTTTGGATCTGATTTAACTTCTATTGATAAGAAGTTCAAGTTTCAAGATCTATTTGATCCGATTGTATCTATTCCTACCTCACTTGGTTCAAATCACAGGTTCCAGGATCATCCTCATATTTTCATATTTGTTTTCACCATTTTCGGTATGAAGAGCAAGTTCTTAAAGTCTCCACATTCGCTTGCATCCACTGATGGAGAATTCAAGAACATTTTTTTGGAGCATGATCCATTTACTCCCAAGAGTAAGATACCTCTAGACATATCTACTTGATTTTGGAGCAGTTAAATCTTTTGGTGTGCTATAGTTTATTTTGAGGGGGGTTATTTTTCCCATGAGGTTTTCCCCATTTCCTCGGTTTATTGACTGTTATTAGTTTGGATTATTATTGTATTGGGGTGACCTTTGGTCTTAGTTACCAGGGCCCTACATTTTTTTTTTTTTTAATACATCATAGTCTAGCTTGAGGGGGGTGTTCGGATATCCACATCATCATTTTTAGGACCTTGCATGCAATTAGGGTTTGCATGCATTTTTCATGCATCCCAGTCTCCAGGTTGATGCCTCCAGCACCTTAGCCACCTTATTCTAGCACCCGGGAGCTTCTTACATTAGACTTTCATCCCTCCTAGTCATGAAGGAGCCCACTTCTCACCTATTTCCAGAGAAGGATGCACTTCTTCACCTACCACTTCAATTCCACTTTAGTTACACTCAGTTAGCTCCGATTCTCCTTGATTTGAGGCTAGTTTCACTCCCGACTGACTATTTCACTCCATTGGACCTCCAGATTGACTAGATGACTTGTTTTGACTTCAGTTAATCCTCCCATGCGCCCTCCACTAATTCTCCTTCCCTATATCAGTGCTACACACTTCAGTTACACATGACACACTTAGTTAGACTCAGCTTGACACCTGGATGACTGGTTCTTGTGCATTGATGACCACCACTGATTGATGATGAGGACTCCTAGTTGGATTCAAGCTACTCCATTCAGTAATTCAAATGACCTCCTTAGTCAATTCGAATTGCTTAGTCATTGTTACTGTATTGTATTGTAATTATTCACCCTCATTGGGATATTGAGCACTGATGCATGTTTTGCACAGTTTTACACCATATTTTCTATGTTCATCTGTTGTGATTGATTTACTTGTTCATTAGATCTGATGTGATTAATTTTACATGGTATAGAGAGAGAGAGATAGTAGGGGTTGGGGGTTAAGGATTTAAAGAGAGAGAGAGATTAGGGTTATGGGTTTAGAGAGAGAGAGACAGAAATAGAAAGATCAGGGATAGGGGTTTAGAGAGAGGGAAATGTATTGAGGGTTTAAGGGTTTAAAGAGAGAGAGAGAGATTGGAATTTAGTTATATATAGATAGATAGATAGATATAAGGAGAGAGAGAGAGAGAGAGAGATTATGGTTAGGGGTTTAGAGAGAGAGAGAGCGATCATGGGGTGGTGGTTAGTGGTAATATTAGGAGTGGTTAGACAAGGGTAGGGGGGAGAGGTATAGAGAGAGAGAGGGATGGGGAGGTGATTAGTTGTGGGAGAGAAAAAGAGATAGAGTGGGGGTTTTGGGGATGGGATAGAGAGAGAGAGAGATAGTAGGGGTTGGGGGTTTAGAGAGAGAGAGGGAGAAATATATTGATGGTTTAAGGGTTTAGAGAGAGAGATTAGAATTTAGGGGTTTAGATAGAGAAGGATTTTAGGGGATTGGGAGGTGCTTAGTGGTGGAGGAGAGAGAGAGAGAGAGAGAGAGAATTGGGGGGTAGGGGTATGAGGGTGAAGAGTGGAGGTTTGGAGGAGCAGATAGAGAGAGTGGGGGATATTAGGGGTTAGGAGTTTAGAGAGAAAGAGAGAGATATTATGGGTTATGGATTTATAGAGAGAAAAAGAGACATAGAGATACAAAGAGAGATTTCTACGGAGTAGGAAGAAAGGGAGAGAGAGAAAGAGGTATAGGGATATGGTTAGTGGTAGGGGAGATATATAGATAGTACGGTTGGTAGGGTTAGGAGGGTGTGGAGTGGGGGTTTGAGGGGCGGAGAGAGGGAGATATTAGTATTTAGGGTTTTAGAGGGAGATAATGAGAGAGAGAGAGGGAGACATCATGGTGGAAGCGTCAATGGTAAGTTATTTGGGTATATGATTGGGGTCAGTAGGGTTAGTTATTAGGGTGGAAAAGAGATATTGAGAGAAGGGGAAGTGGAGAGAGGGAGTTCTGGAGAAAAAGAGAGAGAAAGGGGTTAGGATTTAGGATAAAAAGAGACATAGAGAGACAAAGAGAGATTTATATAGAGTAGGGGGAAAGGGAGAGAGAGAGAGAGAGAGGTATAGGGATATGGTTAGTGGTAGGGGAGATATAGAGATAGTATGACTAGTAGGGTTAGGAGGGTGTGGAGTGGGGGTTTGAGAGGCGGAGAGAGGGAGATATTAGTGTTTAGGGTTTTAGAGGGAGATAATGAGAGAGAGAGGGAGACATCATGGTGGAAGCATCAATGGTAAGTTATTTGGGTATATGTTTGGGGTGAGTAGGGTTAGGTATTAGGGTAGAAAAGAGATATTAAGAGAAGGGGAAGTGGAGAGAGGGAGTTCTGGAGAAAAAGAGAGAGAAGGGGGTTAGGATTTAGGATAATAAAGAATGTACATAGAGAGAAGTGAGCGTTACGATTTATGGCATAGAGGAAGATCAGGGGTTGGGGAGAGAGAGAGAGGTTATAAAGAGGGAGGGGGTTTAGAGAAAGGAGGAGATAGAGAGTGGGGTTGGGTTAGAGAGATGTAGGGGAGTTATGGAAAGGTCATGTGAGAGATAGATACAAAGAGAGATTGGGGGTTAAGGGTTTATAGAGAGATATTGAGGGTTAGGGATTTAGAGAGAGAGAGAGATTAGAGTTTAGGGGTTGAGAGAGAGAGGGAGAGATAGAAAGACAGAGATTAGGGGTTAGTAGTTTAGAGAGAGATAAAGAGATTGAGGGTTAGGGTTTTAGAGAGAGAGAGAGAGAGAGAAAGATTGGTTTTAGGGGTTTAGAGAGAGAATAGGGTTTAGAGGTTTAGAGGAAGAGAGACACATATCGGGGGTTAATTGGGGTTTAGAGAGAGAGAGAGAGAGAGATAACTGGGGGAGTATGGATGGTTAGTGGTGTTGGGGAAACATTGATAGAGTGGGGGGAGGGGTAGGAGGGTGAGGAGTTGGGGTTTTGGGAGAGAGAGAGAGAGAGAGAGAGAGAGAGAGAGAGAGAATGGTTAACCATGTAGGTATATGGTTAGGGGTAGTAAGGTTAGGCATTAGAGAGAGAGAAGCTTAGAGAAATAGAGAGAGTAGGGTGTTAGGGTTTAGGGTAATAAAGAGGGTACATAGAGAGATGGGGGGGTTACTCTTTATGGTATAAAGGAAGATGGGGGGTTGGGAGAGACAAATGGGGTGAGTTTATAAAGAGGGAGGGGGAATTAGGGAAAGTAAGAGAGAGGGAGAGGGGGTTAGGGAAAGGTGGGGCTAGAGAGAGAGAGAGAGAGAGAGAGAGAGAGAGAGGGCATTGTGGAAAGGAGTAGAGAGAGAGGATGGGGGGTTAGGGAAATATGGGGTTAGAGAGAGAGGGAGGAGGAGCGATAGAAAGAGAGGGAAAGGGGTGGCATTGGGCACAGAGCAAGAGAGAGATTGGTGATTATGGGTTTAGCGAGAGAAAGAGAGAGAGTTTAGGAGTTAGGGGTTTAGAGAGTGTGAGATGGGGGATTAGGGGTGTAGAAAGAGATAACAAGATTGTGGGTTAGGTGTTTGGAGAGAGAGATTAAGAGAGAAGGAGATTTATTGGTGGTTAGGAATTTAGAGATTGATAGATCAGAGGTTAGGGGGTTAAAGAGAGAGAGAGAAATTAGGTTTTAGGATTTAGAGAGAGAGAGAGATTTGTGCTTAAGGGTTTAGAGAGATAGAGAGAGAGATTGGGGGTTAGGAATTTAGAAAGAGAGAGAGAGAGAGAGAGAGAGATTGGAGGCTAGGGGTTTAGAGAGAGATATAAAGAGAAATATTGGGGATTAGGGGTTTAGAGAGAGATGGAGAGATTAGGGGTTACTGGTTTAGAGAGAGATATAGAAAGAGAGAGATTGGTGGTTAGGGTTTTATAGAGAGAGAGATATAGAGAGAATGGGGGTTAGGGGTTTAGTGAGATAGAGAGATATTAGAGGTGATGTGTTTATAGAGGGATATATTGAAAGTCAGGGGTTAGAGAGAGACATAGGGAGAGATATATTGGAGGTTAAGGATGTAGAGAGAGAGAGATTGGAGGTTAGGGTATTAGAGAGAGATATCGGGGTTTTAAGGGTTTTGAGAGAGAGAGAGAGAGATAAACAGACAAATATTGGGGGTTAATAGGGGTTTGAGTAGAGAGAGAAATCAGAAGGGGAGTATGGATGGTTAGTGGTGTGGGGGAAAAAGAAATAGAGTCAGGGGAGGGGTAGAAGGGTGATGAGTGGGAATTTGGGCTAGAGAGAGATGTTGGTGGATATTGATTTTGCAAGAGAGAGAGAGATTGGTGGTTAGGGGATTGGAGAGAGAGAGAGAGAGAGAGAGAGATTGGGTGTTAGGGGCTTGGGGAGAGAGAGAGAGAGAGAGAGAGAGAGAGAGAGAGATTGGGGGTTATGGGTTTAGAGAGAGAGAGAGAGAGAGAGAGAGAGAGAGAGAGAGAGAGATTGGGGGTTATGGGTTTAGAGAGAGAGAGAAAGACATTGGGGGTTATGGGTTTAGAGAGAGAGAGAGAGACATTGGGGGTTAGGTGTTTAGAGAGAGCGATTGGGGGTTAGGGGTTTGGAGAGAGAGAGAGAGAGAGAGATTGGGTGTTAGGGATTTGGAGAGAGAGAGAGAGGGATTGGATGTTAGGGGTTTAGAGAGGGAGAGAGACATTGGTGGTTAGGGGTTGAGAAAGAGAGTGAGTGATTAGGGGTTTAGAGAGAGATATATATCGGAGGTTAGTTATTAAGAGAGAAAGAGATATTGGAGGTTAGGGATTTAGAGAGAGAGAGAGAGATTAGAGGTTATGTGTTAAGAGAGAGAGAGAGAGAACATGGTGGTAGCGTCAATGGTTATTGATGTGGGTATATTGTTAGGGGAATTTGTGTAAGGGATTAGTGAGATAAAGAGAGAATGATGGAGGCTTAGAGAAATATATAGAGTAGGGGGTTAGGGTTTAGGATTATAAATAGGGTACATAGAGAGATGGGAGGTTAGAATTTATGGTAGAGGGGGAGATGGGGGTTGAGAGAGAGAGGGAATCAGGTTATGAAGAGGGAAGGGGAATTAGGAAAAGGTGGAGAGAGAGAAGTTGGATTGGTGTAGATAGAGGTAGGGTGGGTTAGGGAAAGGTGGGGATGGAGAGAAATGAGTGTTGGTTAGGGAAAGGAAGAGAGAGAGGATTTGGGAGTTAGTGAAAGGTGGGTGTAGAGAGAGAGAGAGAGGAGGAGGAGGGTGGGTAACAAGATAGGGAAAGGGGGGACATTGGGCATAGAAGAAGAGGCATATCGGTGATCAACTGTTTAGAGAGAGATAGAGAAAGAGATCATAGGTTAGGCGGTTAGAGAGAGATGGAGGGAGATATATATTGGAGGTTAGGGATGCATATATATATATATATATATATATATATATAGAGAGAGAGAGAGAGAGAGAGAGAGAGAAACATAGATTGGGGGTTAAACAGAGCCTAATAAATTATTCTAATCAACAAATTGAACAAAGACCTTCAAACAAAACTGAAGAAATGACCTTGGATACCCCTAAGTAGATAGGATCTCCCTAGTGGAGTCGCCATTCTGTTGTGAGGAAAATACACCAATAGTTCAGGGGAGAAACTACCATCTTACAGGGATGAAAGATATACCTATAAATGTTCTGCAAGTACAACTAGTAAGCAAAGAAATTAAGGTTAGAAAGATGTGTACCTTATTCAGAAGGTTGATCCAAGCTTTCCTCCCTTGCTCTTCAATGTTATTCAGTGTCACAATGCCCACACCTGCAAAACAAATTCATACCTTTCTCAAATACATTTGACTACATATATAAGACTGATATTCATGGCAGAAGAAAGACATCAAACTATAAGCAAACTGTAATCAAATCTAAGACACACATGAATAGGTCATATTTGGAAAGGGAAGAACGTCTGATCTTTATTAATGAATGAAGCAAGTACATAAAATTATACCTTCCTTTAAGCTTGGCACTTCACGAAACCTAGATTCAAGGTCTCCTGCTTCTGTTCTCCAAGGATCCCAGCCTCTAATCAGCTATGCTAGGGTTGATCAGAAACTGAGGCACTAGAGAGGGGGATGAGGGTCTCCATTCCTCTAGCATAACATTGTTATGGGCTTGGTACCCTCTCATGGCCCTTGTACCTTCCTTATATAGTCAATGAAGGAGAGTAAAAGCAGTTATAATTGATCAGGAGGTTCCCAAACCGACCTAATTTGACCAAAATTTTAGATTTTGACTGATTCAGGAAAGTACCCTACTCTTCCTACTGCAAACCAGTGTACTTTTCAAGGTGAACGCTACTCTCTGCATAGGATACTAGCGTACATGTGGAAATTTGGCCAAAACAGGGTTTTCTAATGATTTTCAAGAGGTAGTTTGGTCTGGAGATGTGTTCCTAAGGGTTATGACCATCAAATGGACTAGGAGTGAGGTAATTTCAACCATGTTAAGTGTCCCATATGACCCTTCCATCCACAAGTGTCCCATTGTGTTACTAAACTTGATCTCAATAAGTGTCGTCACGGACGGAGAAGTGTCATTTTAAGCTATAACAATAGGGGTTCAAAGATAGAGAGAGAGATTAGAAGGGGAGTATGGATGGTTATTGGCATGGGTTGAGAAAGAGAAATAGAGTTAGGGGTAGGGGTAGGAGGGTGAGGAGTGGGGGTTTTTGGGGGGATAGAGATAGATATATAAAGAGACAGATATTAGGTGTTATGGTTAGAGAGAGAGATAGAGACGAAGAGAGAGAGAGGGAGAGAGAGAGATTTGGGAGAGTAAGGGGGAGAGGGATAGAGAGAGAGAGAGCGAGCAAGAGAGAGAGAGAGAGAGAGAGAGAGAGGGATGGGGATATGGTTTGCTATAAGGGAGATGTAGAGATCGAGTGGGGATATGGTTTTGATTGGGGGTTATGATTTATGGTATGGGGTAAGATGGGGGGTTGAGAGAAAGAGAGGGGTGAGGGATATCAATAAGGAGGGTGGATTATAGAAAGGAGGATAGAGAGAAGGGGGATTGGGTTAAACATAGTGATGGGGTGTCAGGGGAAGGTGGGGCTAGAGAGAGAGAGGATAGGGGGGTTAGGGAAAGGTGGGGTTAGAGAGAGAGAGAGAGAAGGGTTGGAGAGAGAGTCAAAGGGGGGAAATTGGGCGCAAAGGAAGAGAGAGATTGGTGATTAGGGGTTTAGAGAGAAAGAGATTGAGGTTAGGGGTTTAGAGAGAGATAAAGATACTGGAGTTTATGGGTTTACAGAGATAGATAAAAAGATAGATTGGTGGTTAGGAATTTATAGAGAGAGAGAGTTTGGAGGTTAGGGGTTTAGAGAGAGAGATTGGTGTTTAGGGTTTAGAGAGAGAGATTGGGGTTCAGGTTTTAGAGAGAGAAAGATTTTTGGTTAGGGGTTTAGAGCGAGAAAGAGAGAATGGTGGTTAGGGGTTTAGAGAGAGATAGAGAGAGAGAGATTAGGGGTTAATGGTTTAGAGAGAGAGATATTAGGGGTTAGGGGTTTGGAGAGAGAGGAGAGATAGGGATTTAGAGAGCGAGACAGATAGAAATAGAGATATTTTGGGTTTACGGAGGGATAGAAATATTAGGGGATAGGGGTTAAGAGAGAGAGGAGAGATTAGGGATTAGGGATTATTTAGAGAGAAAGGGTGAGGTTGGGAGTTAACGATTTAGAGAGAGAGAGAGAGAGGTTTGGGGTTAAGGATTTAATGAAAGAGAGATATATATTAGGGTTAAGGGTTTAGAGAGAGAGAGAGATGTGGAATTAGAGATATCGAGGGATAGGGGTTTTAAAGAGAGGGAAATGTATTGAGGGTTTAAGGGTTTAAAGAGAGAGAGAGATTGGAATTTACTTATTTAAATATATATAAGGAGAGAGAGAGAGAGAGAGAGAGAGAGAGAGAGAGAGAGAGAGAGAGATAGAGAGAGAGAGAGAGAGAGAGAGAGAGAGAGAGATCATGGGGTTGTGGTAGTGGTAGGATTAGAAGTTGGTTGATAAGGGTAGGGGGGAGAGATATATATAGAGAGAGAGAGAGGTGTGAGGAGGTGGTTAGTGGTGGGAGAGAAAGAGAGATAGAGTGGGGGTTTGGGGGATGAGATAAAGAGATATATATATTAGGGGTTAAGGGATTAGAGAGAGAGAGAAATTGG